>KQ962841.1:1689-12535 GCA_001563735.1 Leucoagaricus sp. SymC.cos
GGGGTTTGGAAGGATTATCCTGTCTGAACTGGAAAGTTTGGTTATCATAAGTGAGTGATTTCCTATGCAGGCTCTATACAATCTTATGTTACTTTATTCAGACTCACATCATAGTGTTAAATCTCTTTGAAGCATATGCTTTACCAGCTAGAAGATTCAAAAACAAACCTCAGGATGTGTTCCAGCACCTCTATTTTATTTTGTTCAGCTCCATTTGACAAATGTGCTTGTCAACCAAGCACCTTAGTAGGGCCAAAGTACAGTTAATGACAGTAGACAATGCCACCAAGCTGCTATGTGTGGAAATACCCTGCACTACCTTGATCAGAAGAGAACAGCACACACACCAGTTTTCCCTTTTCACTCCAGTCACCATGACAAATCACTGGAGAATGAAGGCGATGGAACAATTGTGAGCAGATCTGCATTATATGATGTTGTCTCACAATGTTCCACCTGAACACTCTTTTTCATGGTGAGTCTGGCCTTATCCTCTGGCACGATCATCTCCAGTCATTAGACTGATTTTGGAACATGACACTACACAGAGCCCATAGAATAACATGGGGTCTAGAATTCCTACAATCAGTATGTCTAAATAATGATGGCGACCTCACTGAGTTGAATGTGTTCATGACTGTCTGGCCAACCTGGAATAAATTTGATCACACCCTTACCCTACTTATCTTGTTCATTCTCCAGTTGTTCCCCAGCAGATCTATACTAACATGAAGTTCAAGTACACAGCTCATTGTCATCTACTGCAGCTATTTCCCCTGTGAACCTTTGAAGGATTCAGTCTCCAC
This sequence comes from Leucoagaricus sp. SymC.cos, assembly GCA_001563735.1. NCBI lineage: Eukaryota > Fungi > Basidiomycota > Agaricomycetes > Agaricales > Agaricaceae > Leucoagaricus > Leucoagaricus sp. SymC.cos. The sequence goes on from KQ962841.1 coordinate 2,496, forward strand.
CAACTTTCTGCAATCCTAGCTTCAGATTAGCAGCTGAATACTTTCAGGAGCATGGTTGTTGAGGTATAGCTAAGACTCAAATGACCCAAGTGATGGTTGAGAAGAGAAAGATTTTTGGTCCACAGACAATGCATGTATAATTATTATCCTAGAACACCACACCTGATAACAAGGCTTCTCACTTATGGCACACCTCATACACCTCAAGGACAAGCTGAAGCCTTCTTCAATCATCACCAACTTACTCTCAAGTGGAATCCCATCTGTTGAGGCTGCACTGTCCTTTGGATGCACACATCAGGCTGCCAGAAAGAGTAGGTACCATGAGCACCCATACCCCATCACACCTGCCATATTCATCCTCATACACAAGCTCACAGCTGTGTCCTTTCACAAAACTGAACTATATGACCAAAAGGTTGTTGTCATATATCTTGATGTCACAGATTCAAAGAAGCCCCTCAGAGAGGTAACTCGGAGCCTGGTTGCACAAACCTTGCACAAGGTGTAGCCAGGCCTCATTGAAGATTGCACCATACTTGAGGTTGAAGGGCCAGTCTGTGGAGTTACCTATTTTGTTCCTCCCAGAGATGATAATGATGATGGTCAGCTCAAGGCTGATGATGTTCAATATTATATTGCATGTAGTTCCCTTTTCCAGGGGATCATGCTTGCATCAACCCCTTGTGTCATGAGAGCCTCTCCCAATTCTGACATGGCTGTTGTTTGGATAGACATTTGGGACTCTCAAAGCAGTACATGGGCTAAACAGCTTGTTAACCACAAATTCAACTTTGGAAGCAATGTTGCTACTATATGTGCATGCAACATGCATCCAGGTGTTCCTCAATGCCAAAACTGTTGGCAATGGGGACATATCACTAACAAATGCCACTCTCAAGGGTGGAGGTGTGCAAAATGCAATGGTCCTCACAAGACCATTAATCACCGAGAAATGGCTGGATGCTGTAAAGCCAACCCTAAAGCCAACCCACCTCTTGTGGCAACAATGGTTGGTGAACCTTGCCCACACAATTTCAAATGTATCAACTGTAAAGGAGAGCATGGCGCTGATGATAAACAGTGCCTGTTCTGGAAAAATCGTTTTGATAAGCCATGGCACACAAAGAAAGCTGAGGAGGCTTGTGAAAAGGCTGCTCAAGCTAAAGCCTTAAGGGCTAACAAAATTTGAAAGGTTCTTAAACCTAAAAATGCTGGAGGCTGCCAAGAGCCTGCTCCCCCTACTAAATGAAAGAGACGCTCATTGATCATTTAAATATTGTTTTGTTCAATGTCAATCATAGTTACTTGGTTATGGAAACTTTTCTCAATCTCTATAATAATGATATAGACATTTTGTTCTTTCAAGAACCTGCCTGGAATATAATTAGACAGACTGTGTCTACTAATCATGTTCTAGGCAAAAACATTGTTGGAGCACTCATTCATCCTGACTGGATCTATATGGCACCTACATCACCCTTACTTGATTTCCGACCTCAAGTCATGGCATATGTCCATTGTTGTTTATCATATTTATGTCCTGCAATCAATATGTCATTCACTGACTTGGATCAGGATATTCTCATCCTATCCCTCTCACATCAAAATTGAGTCCATTATCTCATGAACATCTACTCTGATGATAAACATACCACATTGGATCACCTTTCACATTGCTCTATTAATCTACCCTCCCTCCTATATGCTGGGGGTGATTTCAATATTTGATCCAAAGATTGGGATAAAGACTACCCCTATCACTCCAAACATGCCAAACAACTGCTTGACATAATGATGGATCTTGGCATGGGTTGCTCTTATCCTGTCATAGATGCCCCCACCCATTATCCATTCAATCACTCCAAATCCAATACTGTGATTGATCTCATCTTCCTGTCCAATGAAATTGATTCAGACAGACATCATATTCATGGGGATCAAAGATTGACATCAGATCATGCTCCCTTGTTCATTACTATACCAATATCACCACTTTTCATACCTGTTCAATGAAAGGGATTAAACATAACTCTGATGATGAGAAAGAGTTTATTAAAGAGTTGGCTGATAGGCTTCTAGTGCTTCAGTTGGCTGATCTTTCAACTGAGGCTAATCTTCAAGATGCCTCAGTGCAGATCTCCAACCTCATAGGCTCTGCATGGGACAATCATGCTACCATGAGTAATATTTCTACATGCTCCAAGCCATAGTGGAATGAGGAGTGTAAAGAGTTGTTATCTGTCTATAGAAAAGAGAGGACAAAAGAGAACTGGCATGCTTTCAGACAGAAAGTCTGCACTGTTAAGAGAAAATTCTTTGATGCCAAAATCGAAGAAATTGCTGAAGAAAATTGACATCCCTGGGACCTGATGAACTGGGTCAAAGATCACAAACTACCACCTATGAAAGCCATCAATTTCAAAAGCCAGCCCTGTCATACTATTGAATTGCTTTGGTGAGCTTTTGATGGTACTTACAACTCAGCCAATGACTGAGACATCAATATCAACATTCTTGATGCTCTCCCTTCCATCCCTACACAATCCTGGACATTGTTTTCTTTTTTTTTTTTTAATCAAAAATTTATAACGTGGTGCTCGATTGCAGTCCGCATGCCTACTGCTACTACAACAGTGCCCTACCAGCTAATTAAAGCAACCAAGATGACTTACAGATGTAGCTACAGCAAAGCAAAATTAAATATAAAAGAAAAAGTAATAAGCCAGCATATGCAGTATGACTACATATAGCAGCCCCCGGAATTAGGTATTATGCACTGATCCACGCTGAAGCAATGGGGTATCAGAGAGTGGCCTCCCAAATACGTGAAAACCAGCCAGCATCAAAATGATGATGCCAGAACTTGCATTTGCAATCATTTGCAGCGTGTTTGCCACTGCAGTTGATGCATGTAGGAACATGAGGGCACAGTTGGCCTATCATCATGGGAGGAATTGGAGGGGTGGCTTTAGCATTGCCCTTGCAACAGCCAGCGTATTTGTGATGATGCTGTTCAGAGTGAGGTCCAAGACAGCAGGGACAGCAGATGGCCTGAGCAGAGCAGGTGGTGGTAGGATGCCCCCATTTCCAGCATCATTGACACTGAGGGATGCCAGGGCAAGCTTTTGCTGGTTTGATGATACACCTAGTGTTGCCAAGTGTGATATATTGATTGACAATCTTCTTGAAGGCCACACTGGATTGGGAATCCCAGATATCGAACCAAATAGTCACAGTATTGGAATGTCAGGAGTTACGCATAACACAAGGTTTAGCAGCAAGGTTGAATAAGGTACCATCGATGTGAAGGGCTGGAGTGACATCATCAGAGGTGATGGGGAATGGAACATCAAGGACCTTAAGATAGGACCTAGATCAAGGGAGGTGAGCATTGACCTGAACTTTAAGGCCATCAGAAAGGTATTTGCTGATGAACATGATGTCATCAGCAGATGGAATGGTATTTGTGGTGAGTAATAGGTCATGATAAGCAGAATGAGCAGTCAAAATCTGTAATTTTGACTTGTGTTGCTTGAGCATGTTATTTGTCTGATTAACAACTGCAATATAGTCGATGTTACTAGGATTAGTAAGCAGGATGAGGATTTGCCAGCAGTTAGGACCAGTGGTGGTAGAAGCAGGTTTGTGTTTGGTAGTGGTAGGTGCCATATTAGCTGCCTGGTGCATAGCAGCAACTTGGTCAGCTGGAAGGGTGGGGAGCACTTGAGCCAATTTGACTAAAGTGATGTCATCACAAACAGGAGGTCAAGGTAGGGGCATAGACTTGACAATTGATGCAAATGAGCACTTAGACTTATCCACAGCAGGCTTCTTTGTTTCAGGAGCAGGCTTCTTGACAGCTGGCTGAGAGATTTTAGCTGTACCCTGAACCTTGGGCATAGGGCTAACAACAGGAGAAAGGGGAGGGGCAGGAGGTGAGGGGATAGGCTGGCCATGTCCAAGAGCCCATTGAATAACTTGAGCACCAGTCATAAGACCAACGTTCTTGATTTCGATATGAACCTGGTGAAATAACTCAGGCTCAAGAGGACATGCATCAACAAGGATGCAGAGAGCTTCTACAAGATCCATCCTACACTTGGCAGGAAGTGGTCAGAAAACTTCAGGTGCATTCTCAAGACAGAACACAATACTGAGTTGTCTGAGTAATTTGGTCACTTCATCAAGGCTGTCATCTCTGAGTAACAAGGTATCCCAGAAGCATTTGTGAGTTTGAGTGCCAATAAATAGAAATTCAACAATTTCATCAAGACTGCCATCCTCAAGTAACGAGGTATCCCAGAAGTGCTTGTGAGTTTGAGTGCCGATAAATGGAAAGAGAAAGTCTGAGAAAGCCCATTCAGGCATCAGAGACTTGCGAGTCAGTGACAAAATGTATTGCAGGAGGTTCAAGGTCCCTGGAACAGAAGGAGTGGCAGGTGTAGCAGGAACACTAGGACAAGGACCAGCTGCAGGGATGGGGGTTGGAATAGAAGATTCTAGTCTGCCAGGAGTAATAGGTTTTGGAGGAGAGGAAGCCTTCCTCTTATGACGTTTCTTATTAGTCAGCATTTTCATAATGGCTGCTTCGACTTGAGAGTTGAAAGCTTCAGGATTGAAGCTATTGTCATCAGACATGGCGTAGTCTTCAGGTTGAGACCCAAGAGTAGCAAAAGGATTCTGATAGGACAACATAGACGGCATATAGACAGTAGACTAATCTCTAAAGCCAATGTCCCAAAAGGGAAGGTAGTGGTAAGAGATTAAGGAAGGGTGTGTGGACATTGTTCTCTGAAGCTGAAATCCACGAAGTGCTCAAAGACATGTCCAACACATCTGCCCCTGGAGTTGATCATGTCTCTTGGGCCCATCTAAAAATGCTGTTTCAATATGATGAATGTATTCCCTCATTATTTCTTCACATTGCTAATGCTTGCATCAACCTCGGCTATTGGCCTACACACTTCAAAGAATCAGTTTCGGTGATCATCCCTAAACCCAACAAACTGTCTTATGACACTCCTAAAGCTTTCCAACCTATCATTTTGCTTAACACCATCAGCAAATTGTTCGAAAAGATGCTTGCTCATTGAATGCAATTCGAAGCAGTCAAATTCTCTGTGATTCATCCATGTCAAGTTGGTGGTATCATTCAACGTAGTGCCAAAGATGCTGGTGTCTACCTCACCCATCTCATATGCACTGGCTGGAACAAAAACCTTAAGACTAGTGTCTTTGCCTTTGACATTTCGCAATTCTTTCCTTCTTTGAATCACTCCATGCTCCTTGTGGTCCTTAGGAAACAAGGATTTTCTTCACAAGTAGTTAATTTCTTTTCAAACTACTTAGTCAGACAGTCTACAACTTATCTATATGACAGTTTCCATTCCCCTTTCTTTGATGCTAATACTGGTGTTGGACAAGGCTCTGCCCTTTCTCCTATTCTTTCTGGACTCTATATTGTGCCCATTTTTTATCTAGTCAGTTTGGACAATACTGGACTTTCTTCTTTTCTTTCCTTTGTTGATGATGGTACAATCATCGCTCAAGGCAAAACATGGCGTGAGTGTCATAACAAAATTGTTAGGGCATATCGCATACTAGTACAACTCATTGAAGATTTCGGACTGCTCTTAGAGCACAAAAAATCCGAAATCTACAACTTCTCTAGGAAACAAGGAGACAAAAACCCTGCCATTGATTTGGGTTTTGCCCCCTTCACCTCTTCCTCCCCCCTCCATCCCAAAGAATTCTGGAGATATCTAGGATTCTTTTTTGATTGACAATTACTCTTTAACAAACATGTTCACTACTGGTCTACCAAGGCCTTATCCTCTGTCTGCACCATGAAAATGCTTGGCAACTCAACATGTGGACTTCTTCCTCATCAAAAACACCTGTTCTATCGCTCGTGTGTTGTTCCATTAGCCACTTATGGATTCTGTATGTGGTACTACTCTGGTGCTCAAATCAATTCCAAGCTTCAAGTGCTTCGACATATGCAAAGAAATGCTGCCCTATGGATCACTGGTGCTTTTTGCACATCCCCCATTGGTGGAGTTGAATGCATTGCAGGCCTTGTCCCCATTCATCTTCACCTCAAAAAACTTGCTAAATGGTCAAGCCTATGATACACCATGCTTGACCGCTCTCATCTCATTCATACTATCCTGAGTGCATCTAACACCAAAGGTGCTCTCCCTCATCCAAGGTCAATTGACCTCATGTCTGACAAAGAAAGATCAGTGTTGGAAGGGTCAGCAATGGAGGCCGATGTGATGTTGCTCAACAATACAGAGGTCTTTTGGCCTCTTGATATGGATAATTATCCTGGCTCTCATATTCTAGATATGTTTTCTGATTGTTTTTCCTTTTTTGATTTTGATAGGTCAAATCTCAAAGCACTTGGTGCACACTCTCACTGCCTCGATGCAGAACTCTCCTGCTGTCATTCTCTTTCTAACACTGCTGTTGTTGTCATTGATGGTAGTGTTCCCAACAATCACAACATGCAAGCTAATGCATGCTATCAAATATGGTCCAATAGGACCCTACTCCATTCCCTCACCATTCCCAATGGACAATATACTGCCTCTGAAGCCAAGCTTGCTCATCCCTTCTTTCCCATGTACTACCATCACCTCAGTTTTGGTCATGCATTCATATTCGCTATGTCTGACAATAAGTCTTTGTATATATGCAGTTTGAAGAGTTGTCCTTGGGATGAGGACATTGAAGTTGAGTCAGAGGCCAAGATGTCGAGCCCCACTCTGTCACAGGGGGGTGACACCAAAATGGCAGACCCCTCTACTCCCTGCACATCAGTCCTCCCTGCTGGGCCACCCAATCCAGTCATGCCTGTCCCTCACAAGGACAAAGGCAAGAAGAAGCATAGCTCAGTTGTTGCTGAGCTCATACCCCCTCCCACTTGTCTGGCGCCTTCTGTGTCATGGCCATCCACTCCTGTGCCCTCAGTCTCCCCTTCCCTGGTTACTGGTGGTCTCTCTCCAGGGGTGAGTGCATTTGCTCCTTGCCTCTGCCCTCTCTCTGCTGCTTCCTCGCTCTATGCAGCCCCTTCCACTGCTTTGGTGGATAGGATCACCTCTCTCAATGACTCGCTTGTGGCCCTGGCTGGTAAGCCTTGGTCTGACCTGCAGGACCTTATGCGCTTTGCATGTGCTCTGTCTGTTACAGTGGGGCATATATTTGCTGCTCAAGGGCATCTTTTGCCCTTCAATGACTCTCCCAACATGCCTACCTTGGCTTTGGCCATATATGACCTGCTTCCTTGTGACACCCTGCAGCGTCCTCCTCCGATCTATGGAATGGCTGACTCAGCTGCTCCTCCCTCCTCTGCTCCAGCATGTGGCCCTCCTTCAGAGGCCACTGCCCATCCTCTCCTGGCTCCCAAGCCTGCCCCTCCCCCTTGGCCTGCTCGGTCTGCCAAGTGCCCCCCTCCTCCTTCCAGTGTCAAGTGTAGTTACACTGACACTGTTTGCAATGTGACATCTCTGGTCAATTTGGCCAAGACAGTCCCTGACCTCCCTTCTGATTGCATTATCATGATGCATCAGACTTCCATCCTGCCTGCTGCTCCTAAGTGGAAGATCAAGTCCACCATTCCTGGTCCCTCCTGGCAGCAGGTCCTCATCAAGATTGACCTCCTCCCCTCCTCCTCACAGTTCCCAGCCTTGGTGGGCACTGCCAACCATTCTCTCAGTAAGAGTGACCTTTGGGTCAACTCATGCCATTTTGCATATGGGGGGATCTCCCTCCTTACATCCCATGTTGCTTCCTAGGGTGAAATAGACCTGGTGAAGGCTAGTGTCTCTCGTCTCCTCTCCCTCACTGAGGGTGGGGTTGAGGTGGCTCTTCTATGCTTGCAGTCTTATCTTAAGGTTGTGGATGTTCCTTTTTTCAAGGCAGATGGCCAGCAGGTCACTGCTGATGATGTTTGGGCAGTCATGGGGAGGTCCCACATAGCCAGCCTTTTCACTCTTGTGAATAGCCCTCAGGTTATGTGCAACTCCCACCACACTGACACCACCACTGTGTGGTTTGACATGCTCAATTCCCAGTCAGGTGCTACTGCTAAGTGTTTGATTGGCTCCTCTTTCCAATTCGGCCCAGCCTCGTGCTTTGTGCATGCAGCCCACTCCCATTCTGGCATCCCTCTGTGTCAGCAGTGCTGGCACTGGGGACACTCCACTCATGCCTGTCATTCTCAGGCCCCCCAATGCCCCCAGTGTGCTGGTCCTCATACTGAGGCCAGCCATTATGATCATGCTTCCTGCTGCAGGGGTAGCCCCTCTGTGAAGCCACCCCAGGAACTGACCCCCCTGGGAGCCCCATGCCCACATGCCATATGTTGTGTGAACTGTAAAGGGGAGCACAGTGCTTCCAACTGACAGTGCCCATTCTGGTGCCACTGCTTTGACTGGACATGGTTGGCTGAAAAGTTGGCCCCCTCAGACTTGTGGGAGGCAATCCAGGAAATCTCACAGAAGACAGCAGAGGCTGAGCGCAAGGGTAGGCATGTGCTTGGCCATTGCTGCTGAAACTGAAATATTGACTAGGCCCTCATGCAAAGGGAGGCATCTGAGCAGGTTAATTGTGATGGACATTTGGACTTTCTAGCTGTATCATTCTTATGTAGTTGTCTTTGGCCTATAGGTTACCTTGTAACAGTACCCCAGCCTACTAAGCCAGGACCAGACTGCTATTGTGCACTGGTATATAAATTTGTGAATTTAAAAAAAAAAAAAAAAAAAGAAGCTGAGCTTGCTGTGCAATGTTTTGTGTTATGCAAAGCTCTCACTATTCCTGACATCAATCATATTGTCATTCTTACCAATCACATTGCATCATCACAGGCCCTTCTAGACCCCTCTATTCATCCTGGCCAATATCACTCATTGGCTACAGCAAAAGCCCTACACCCATGGCTAGGCCAATCCAGATCTCAATCCATTGATTTCTGGTATATCCCATCCAAGAGCACTCAATGTGATTGTAATGCTCCTGATAACCACCCTGGACTTTCATGTTGTATGCTACGACAAGTCCACTTTATGTCTAAATCAAATCATTGTCATGCTGGGTTGCACCCTAGTGTCTCCATGGTGTTCCTTCGAAAGAAGGTTACTGACTCTTGCCTCAAAACATGGCAGAACTTGTTTTTCAATAGCACCCAATACTGTGGTCACTCATTCCTTATGCTGCACAGCAAACACTTCAAGGGTGGTCCTATCCTACCTCAATATCATAATGGTGGTTACTGGCTTAGGGAGCTTTGTTCTTCTTATTCCACTGACAGTGATGACCCTAGTCACATCGTCACCTCTTTCAACATCATCACTTGGGCCATATGTGCCATCACCAACCATGCTCCTATTGGCACCTATAGAAGTCGTTTCTTCCCCTGAGAAGCCACTAACTGTCATTGTGGCTTCTTCATCTAATCACATGAACATATCGTCATTGGATGTCCTCTCTATTCTAGAGAAGATGTCTCTATTAACACACTAAGTCAATTTATTGACTTTCTTTCATACAATCCTTGGGCATTTGCTTTCAATTCTGATGCTCCAATCTTCTCCCCTCCTTCCACACCTATTCATTGCCATGCTGGGTTGTGCCTTAGCATCTCCATGTCTCCACTTCCTAATCTGCATCCTGGTTAAATGATTGTGTTGTACCAGTAAGCACTTTCTGGTTTGACTATAGTCTCATCTCTCACCATCTACTCTAGACATTTTCTTTCATATGTTTCATCTTGTCTCTTTCTCTCTGATAGTAGCACCATTTCTTCTATGTCTCTAGTGCTTTCAGTCTCATTATCTCATGGTCTGCAACTGCTTCTCATTCTTATCTGTTAGTTAGTTAGTTTTATTTCTAGCTTTGTAGTCATACATAGTTAGATGCTATTACAGTGAATTTTCAATTAATCTTAAAAGGCATCATTACAGTGTAAGATAACACTGTACACTGAGCAACAGTAACAATCGATGATCCCTCTAAGTAATACAGACCACATA
>KQ962842.1:0-20194 GCA_001563735.1 Leucoagaricus sp. SymC.cos
GAAGTAGATGAAAGGTGTTTTTATATTGATGCCGTATACCTCAACATCTCGATCTCTGTTCCATCTAAGTTATCCAGAGTCGTCTTGTACTCGTGTTGATATAATTTTGTAATGCAAGGGATCGTTTGCTTCAGCCTGGGGTGCGCTTTGATTGATCAAGCAGCGGGCTATGGCACTGAAGCTTGACGTTGCGTTCGGAGGCGCTGGGAGATGCTTTCAGAACGTTAATCATAAATAGAAAATTCTGCGTGCGTTTGATGGTGACGTGAAGTCAGCCTGACATTACCCCTGGTGCATCATCCTCATGCCATGTACCTCGTCTCAAATGTTGACCAATATTTGACTGAACACGGTGTGGGGCACAACTACAAGAATGCACGTCGGTATACATTTCGTCATAATCTACTAGTACAAAGCACGATTCAGCCACTAAGACACGTTCAGCGAGGAAAACACGCCACATTTTCAAAACTCCTACCCCGACAGGGTTTACTAGCTCAGGCCAATGCTCGTCCTCATTGGAAGAAGTATAACCAAGAAGACTGACAATCGACGAGAGCTGAAACCAATGTGAGGGGTGGGAGATCAAAAGACGGTGAGTGAACCTGTGACCTTGCCCGTGTTGGATATCGTCCGAAAAGAGGAGTACAGAAGACCAAAGCTCCTAAGTATATAAGGTACCTCTAAGCGCTATACCTGAAGCGCTGACACTCGGATTCCGTCGCTTCCACGGCAAAGGCGCCGGTAAAGTTAAATTTACTTCCGAGCTGAGCGCTGATCATTAATGGTTTTGCGGTGGGCAGGGAAGACGCTCCAGAGATCCGATGATAAACAACGAATTGTTGCGTTTTGCTCTTCGCGATGTTCTTGCTCGTATGCCATAGATATGAGAGATCAGTGGATGGAATGTGGCGGGCCAAGTGGTCGGTCGTTGGAGAATTCGAGCGGCGGAGCCACTGCCCGTTCAAGGAAGATAAGAGCTTGAAAAAGGTGGGTTAGAAGAAGTATGATCGGAGCGTAACCTCTCACGTAGACAAGGGCGTGTTTTGAGCTTATCAACGATGGTGTGTTCGAGGAAGATGAAGGGAACAGTGAGAATTTCTCACTGGGGGTAATTAAAAAAAAGGATTATGTAATCTGATCGATCACTCAAGAGAAATTTAAATTGACCAAGATCGTTCCGATCCATCAACCGGATCGCTTGGCAATTCCCACATCTTGAAATTCCGTCATCATGTTCTTGGATCGAACTTTAGACGCTCACCCGAAATTCGACGGTATGGCCACCACCGCACCGGGAGAGGGTAAAGGAGTATATAAACAAGCTGAATGTGGTTAGCAGAAAGTAAATCTCATATTCAGGAGTTACAGGAGGACTGAAGGCCGTCCCCAAGATTCGGGAAATGAAAAGAGAGGATGAAATGCTTAGGGTGATGGTGGAGAAGCACAAGCCATTACCCAAGGACACTTGGCAAGACCGAGACTATTACACCAAACCATCTGACACAAAGGCACACGCTGCTTTGTTTTCTTGATTCCTCCTTTCCTTCTTTACTGCCACTTCCTTCTCCCTCGTTTACATTCAACGGACATTCAAGACGTTGAGTTCGTTATTAGGTGACCCCTATCCAATTGATGGTGGAGAAGCACAAGCCATTGCCCAAGGACACTTGGCAAGACCGAGACTATTACACTAAACCATCTGACACAAAGGCACACGCTGCTTTTGTTTTCTTGATTTCTCCTTTCCTTCTTTACTGCCACTTCCTTCTCCCTCGTTTACCTTCAACGGACATTCAAGACGTTGAGTTCGTTATTAGGTGACCCCTATCCATTCTTTCCGACCTACCACTTCTACCGCTCCTCCTACACACTGCCTGTCTATCGACTCCGAACGTCTGAAAAACGCCCTCATTACCCATACGACCAACGAAGACAGCTCGGAACAGAGCCATTATTACTATTCTCGTCAAATCCTCATGCGTATACCAACTTTCACCAGCCTAGCGCTGAGTCTACTCCTGGTAGGCAAAGCAAATGCGAGAGTAACGGTCTATGGACAAGCACCCCTGGCTCAAACCAAGACTGCTGCTAATGCTGCTACGACGACACTCGCTGCATATAACGATACAGAGCTCGTTCCTCCTCCTTTGCCTACTGCGCATTTGAGGGAGTTTAAGGTAGACTTGCAGAGAGATGCTGTGAATGTTCCTGGGTTGTCGATCCCTCACAAGACTGCGAGCTTTTTTGGGTTCTCGATTGAGATGTCGGTTATTAATCAAGTTTGTGAGTGGGCCGATTTCTTTCGCTCTTTACTGTCGGTATTGATTGATTTTTTCAGTGGGAAAGAATTCGTGAGTGACGCCGTGTACTTCTTGCGCAAAAGTACAGTGCGCTGAGAAGAGTTATTCCAGGACATTTATTCAAGTGCCTTTCCTCAATCTCATGGCTAACCTTCAGGAGCGGGCTGGTCATGTCCTCATTCGTCTTGGCGGTAACACTCAGGAGTACGCTGTCATGGTCGACCATCTTGACAACGGTCGAGCCATCGCGAAGGAGAAAGCTAGTCTTACCCAAACTGTGAGTGCTCCTGGTACTCTCCAGTCCCTCCCCATCGAGATCCTTTCGAATGCTGAATGAGGTTGTTGACTTCGGTTGGATATTTATAGACTTTGACCCCTGCGGTTTTGTATACCGTTGATTTATTCTATATCGCTGCGAATATTTCGCAGTTTGTCAATGTGAACTGGTTCCTTGGTGGGTATAATTCTTAGTCGTTATATGCCCTGCGAGGACAGGAGGCTAAGGCAGTCTTTCAAGGTATCCCTTTCAATGACACGAATTGGCGTCTGCAGATAGCAGAATATGGACAAGCGATTCTCGGAGACAAGCTTGTAGGTATGCAGGCAGGAAACGAACCTGATTTGTACCAACGGTCAGTTGAAGGCCGATTCAGCTACACTGTTAACTGACAAATTGACTCAAACTAATCATCTTGATTACAGTCATGGCCATCGTCCTGAGCCATACACACCAATGGATTATCATCGTGAATTTGGCGAGCTTATTCAAGCTATGCAAGCTACTGGCAAGATTCCGAGGACGAATATTCTGCTTGGACCCAGTTTGGCTACGGGTGACTGGGTTCCGGAAACGATGTGGGATACTGGATTCATCCCATCGTACCAAGACAACCTTTACGCTTTGACAGTTGAACAGTACGTCTGTTCTCTCTTTTTCTCCTCTCCCCCCATCCCTGACAGGCCTTTTTTCAAAGCTACCCCAACAACAACTGTCACGCGCAATTCGGTACCGGTTCCTACCAAGACCCTCAACTCAACTTCCCATCATACCTCACACACAATGCCGGTGTGGATCTCGTTCGTCCATACCTCAATTCCACCGTTATAGCACAAACAGCGAATAAACCGTTTATCATGTTCGAGACGAACACGGCTTCTTGTGGTGGTTTCCCTGGAATTTCGGATAGTTATGGTGCGGCACTTTGGGCGATGGATTATGGATTCCAGATGGCGTATTCGAATTTTTCGAATGCATTGTTGCACATTGGTGGACAAAATGTTTATTATAATCCGTTCACCGGTACGTGATCCCTCTTTAATCCCTCTCTCAGAATAGTTGTGCTTAAAGTGAGCGTATGGTAGCACCTCCAACGAATCAGTCGACGTTCAATCAATGGACCGTTGGAGCGATCTATTACTCCGTTCTCGTCCTAACTGAGGCGTTCGGAAAATCCAACACCTCCCAGATTATCGACCTTACCGGAGCGATCGGAAGCGAATTCACGCCCGCCTATGCGATTTATGAGAATGGGGTATTGAGCAAAGCTGCGTTGTTCAACTATGTGGATGATTTGAACGGGACAAGAGGACCTAGTGATTTGAAAGTCACGCTTTCGGTTTCGGGTGCTGGTGTTCCAGGGAGTGTGAAGGTCAAGTATTTGGAGGCGAAGTCGGTGTCGAGTAAATACAATATTACCTGGGCCGGTCAAGTGAGGCTAATTTCTTTGCACTGGTTCGTCATTAGTACTAACAATGAACGGCCACGGCCTTACATAGACCTTCGGAAACAAGTTTGAAGTAGACGGTCGGCTCAAGGGTGAGCTGAACGTAGTTGACATTCCATGTGACACCACGAACAACGCATGCACTATTCCGGTCGGGGCACCTGGTTTCGCACTAGTGTTCTTCAACCCCGAAGACGAATTCACTCACCTCGGTCAAGCTTCAAGTACATTTACGACTTCGGCTCATACCAAGACGCACAATACCGTTACTGTTGACGCTCAGGTCCTCGCGACGTCTAATGGACATTCAGAGAAGGATAGAAAGTTCTTTGGGAGTACGAGTAAGGGAAGTGTGTATAATGGGGTACAAGGGAGGGGTAGAGGTGAGGCATTTGGTGCGGTTGTGCTTGGTGCTGTTGTGACGGGTGTTTTGGCCGTGGTGGGATTCAGGTGGTGATGGGTGGTTGTAAGGTAGGGGGTGTGCTTGATAGAATATGATTTGAGGTTTTAATGGACTGTTTATCATCTTCGCTTTTCATTCTCTGCTACTAGACAGCACGATATCGAAACATTGGGTGTATTTCTGTCCTTGCTATTACAAAGTTTTTAAGCGCGCTTTCTTTTGTTACGTGAAGGCAGTAAACTAAAAATATATTTCTATGTTGACGAGTTTCTATTTTTGGATAATGGGAGATACAGAAAGTTGTGCGGGGAAGTGCAAGTGAGAGAAAAGCGCACCTGTCACCAAGTGAACGGATTGGCTGGGTTAAGGGCACCAGTAGCTGCGGTGGCGAATGACGTGGAAAGACTCAGTCAGGTGTCAATAGCCAAGGCATAGCATTCGAGCTTGATCAGCTTGGCCACTCGGCAGCGGAGTCCCTTTGTGCCGAACAAAAAGAAATTGCCTAGAACAAAGGGAAGAATCAGAGCTTCAAAATGAGTACATGTGCATGGGTTGGCGTCAAAAAATAAAGAAAGTGGAAGCGAAAAAGTGACAGGAAATGCGGAAGGAGGGGAGGAGGCTTGGGTGTTGGTGTGGAAGATGGCAAACTCCGAACCAATAAAAAAGCGAGAAAACACTGTCTCGCGGCTCAGACCCAGAGGGCAAAATACGAGGCCGGAGTGGCGTCTTTTTTACGCACGGACATGACTGGAAGTCCAGCCTCGAAAAGAAAATAGGGCTCCAGAAAATCAACGTCCGCTTCCTTTGCACCTTCCCCCAAAAAGGCAGCCACATTCGTGTTCTCTCTTTCTCTACTGGCCCCATGCCTGACGACGCCGAGATGCTCGACCCTCCGCCGCCGCCTTTGACTAGGCAGTCTGCTGCTCATCGTTCTCCGGATAATCTCCGCCCGCCCACCGCCGCCCCCACCCCCGCCGACTCTCCGCCCGCCGGCGCTAGTGCTCGGTCTTCCCTTGCTGCGCTGATGAACCCCGAGCCCGTTGCTTCTGACCATGACGACTCTCAGCACGAAGAGAGCGAGGTCGAGGCTGAGATGAATCCCGCCCCCGAGGAGTACGATGACGAGGAAGAAGAAGACGAGGGGAGTTCAGGCGAAGACGATGACGACGAGGAAGACAGTGAAGGCGAAGGGGAGGAAGGCGACGATAGCACAAAAGACAGCATATTGATAGCGGACTCGCACGGACCATCTACGACGTCGACAGTGGTGCCTACGGAAGGAAAGGGGAAGAATGCTCGGGGAGACTCGTCTCAGGCAACATCGCGTTCCATCTCGATCCCTGTCCTCATTCATCCGTCACCGTCACCTTCAAACGCCGTTACCAACTTGGCTGCCACCGCCGCTGATCCCGGCCTTGCTCCGTCCGCTTCTGCACCTCCCGGTCCTGTTGCCGAATCATCAAAGCCTGCTTCCTCGGCCAAACCCCGGTCAAAGAAGCCCCGCTCGCCGTCCCCTTCTCCGCCCCCGCCGCTACAGGCCCCGCCTTTGACTACGATCAGATTGGATATTAAACTTGGTGGACCAGAGAATTATGAAGTTGATGTGTCAAAGATGGCGAAAGACACCGGTCAACGGCCTCCGACGCCTCCGCCGAGAATTGTGGTGAAACATCCTGTAAGCGAGAGTGAGCCGGAGCCTGAGACGGATGGGGGGAAGAAAAAGAAGAAGAAACGGGTATGTTGTGTATTTCACTTGGTTTAGTTTGTGTGGCTGATGGGTGTTGGTAGAAAAATCCTGCGTCAGATTATTATGATGTCAATGACCCTTTCATTGATGATTCCGAGCTTGCGTTGGATGAGCGGACGTATTTCGCTCAGACTAAGCAACAGGGATTCTATGTCTCAAGTGGCGAAGTTGCTTTGCTCAAAGACAAGTATGTCGTGATATATTTCAGTGACTTGATTTTGCGTTGACATTTGGTCTAGGACACCAAAGAAGCCCAAGTCGAAGAAGATGATTTCGCTGGCAACTGCTATCAATGCCTCTGCAAGTGCCTCTGCTATTAAGGCAGAAAGTACTGTGCCGAATGAAAGCGTCAGTACTGCTGCTGGAGGTGACGATGGTTCAGACGTCAAGTACGGCGACGCGGAGGGTGAAGAACGTGTTGGTCAGAAGCGGAAACGTTACATCACCATTGTGGAAAATGGGAAGAAGAGGAAGATTGTCGATCAGGTATGCTGGCTGCCACCTGATAGTGCTCTTGACTGAGCTAGCTTATCTAGTCATCATTCCATCCCGATCTGCAGGCCTCGGTTGAAAAGCTCAAGGAAGCTATTAAAGCTGGTACGCTTTTCCTCCCTCTTTTAATGCTCTTCTTTTCCCTCACACCAGACACAGAGAATTGGTCACAAAAGGGCAAATTCCCGCCCACCCTCAAACCACAACTCGCCCAACTCGCACTCCAAGCAATAAAGCTCGATGAATACGACGAACATTTTTTCAGCCTCATGCCCGTTTTATTCCCCTACAACAAATTCACAATGACGAAACTGATTAAGCGGACGGTATTCCCTGATCATACAAAGTTGTTGCATGATAGACAGGAAGAGTTGTTGAAAGAGTTGAAGGTCTTAACAGATGAAGGGTTCCAGAGGGCAGAGGAGGAGTGGGCGAAAGCTGTTTTGGCTTGGGGTAGGTGTTCCTCTTTTTGCCCTCAGGCTATTCTGATTTGCCCTTGGATAGATCGGAGACAAGAAAAAGCGAAACAGGATCAAACGGATAGTGCAGCACCGACACGGCATCCAACAGAAGAAATGGAAGTTGATGGTCACCCTTCGACAGTCATATCCGTTGCGGACGGTGCGGGGGAGGGTAAAGAAGGTGGGGGGAAAGAGAAAAGAAACCCAACCACCACAGAAGAGGTATCGGTTGACGGAGCAAATGAAGAGCATTGTATGGCAGTTGGTTTTGCTGAGTAATGAGTGTTGTCGATTGGAGAACGAGAAAAAGTGAGTTATCCTTTCTCCTCTCTTTGGTTGGTGTTGATTGGATGTTAACGATGGTTTTCGTTGTCTTTTCTAGTACTTTAGAGGGTTCGGTTATTCAAGTTAGTATGTATGGCAGCTGGTTTTGCTTAGCAATGAGTGTTGTCGATTGGAGAACGAGAAAAAGTGAGTTCTCCTTCCTCCTCTCTTTGGTTGCTGTTGAATGGATGTTAACCATATTTTTCGTTGTCTTTTCTAGTACTTTAGAGGGTTCGGTTATTCAAGTTAGTGAGCAAGGATCGAGGAAGAATTTGTACCAGAGGATCGTCGCACAGTTCCCTGACGGGTGGATGAATTCGGGTCAAATTTCACGAGAAGGTGAGAGTTCCCTGTGCCACATATAAAGACAAAAAGATGGTTGACGTCTTGTTTTCTAGTGAGTGTTATGAAGAAAAAGTATGAGAAGGAGGCTATGGAAGGCGAAGATTGAAACCCGAGCCCCATTATCAACCAACCACCTTCGACATACTTTATGCATATGCGTATATCACTCGTTCACGCACTCTCCCTCGAGTCTCTCTTTGGCGGCGACGTATCCGTTCTTTCCTTCCTCCCCCATTATCGTCTCTCTCTCTCTCTTCGACCTTGCACGAGTTGCTAGTAGCCGCCTTCGCTTGGACAAGCTACCACATCGGCGTTTCTGGCATGCTTGAATCATTCTCGTGCTCTCTGGAGTCGGCCAAGTTGCCGCTGGTGTGTGGATGTCAGTGTTCAGGGTAAATTGTAGTTGTACCATCATTCTCTTTTTCCTCGGCATCGGCATGGTATGGTATGATATAGTATCTTTATTGATGGACGTCTCTCCGTCTCACACTATTTCCTTCGACCTGCCCCCTCTTTTCTCATTTCTCTTCTCTACTGTCGTTTACCCCCGCCTCGTCCTTTCTTATGCCAATTTATATACTTCTATTTCCTCAATTTGTCGTCTCTTTTTTCTTTTTCTTAGGTGTCGGTTTTTGTTTTCTCTTTTTTTGGATTATCTCTACTTACACTATTGTACGCTGTATAAGAAATTTAAAGTCTTAATGCTCTGTTACGTGTCATGTGCAGCCTGTGGTTGTCGGGTTAACAAGTTCAGGTAGTACATGCAGGGGTGGGTGTCTTCGAGGACAAGGGGTTTCCACGCGAGAATCAACGTTACCTTGACGTCACTTAGTTCAAAGAACGTGGTCTTCTTTCTCTCTTACTTTCATCCAGAGTTTAATATGTCGACTAGAAGTCGCGTTCTCTCCTACTTCCGAGTCCATCGGAAATTCTGGCTTTTCCTACAAGATCTCAACCAAACACAATATACTTGTTCAAGTTTCTTCGACGTTCTCTCAAACATCCATCATCCGAGGAAATCCGTCTCGCCTTTCTTAATAAACGCTTCCAAGCCTTCCTCAAGCGGAGTATCACCTCCAACCAAGTCAATCGCCAACCCTGCTGCATCTTCTCTGTCGACCAACAGCTCCAAAGCCTTTGCAACGTCGTCGCGCTACAAAGGCGCATGAGCGACCGTCGTGTAAACCTCTGGACGAAGAGACAAGAACTCACGGAGATTGTCGGACTAAGGTGTGTTCTACCGATAGATGCTTTACCCTGACCAGGCTCATTGTTCAATCCTCCAGGTCTTAAAATTGTCCATTTGAAGGCAGTCCTTTGAACGAGATTTTTGTCTGCTTCGTATTTCCATTTCATGTATGCTGGAATGACAGTCCGCATGCGAGTCGTTATCGCCTTGTCTTGTTCATCCTGTCCCCAGTCATAGCACACACCGTAAGCCAAGGTCAAGCTTCCCAGCAACAAAGTATATCATTCACATAATGTTCAGGAATCTTATTCTCATCTCTCACATCAATAGACGAAACCAAAATCAACCTGGGCCTTTTCTCTCCAGACGCATCACTTACACCTCCCTGATCCTTAACCACATTCTCAATCGCATCAAACACTTTAATCGCCCCTTCATAATCCACTTTTTTCGTTCTTTCAGGACCACCTTTTCCACCTGCACCTGCGGAAAAGATGATAATGTCTTGACCTCGAAATGCGGTTGTGAAATCGGATAGGGGAGAGTCTTCGAGGGAGAGGAGGAGAGGTGTTGAGCCTGCGGAGGTTATGGAGGGAATTTGGGAGGTGTCACGGATTATGGAGGTTAGGTTATGCTTTTGAGGGGTTGAGGAGAGGAGACGAGTTAGGCGGAGGGAGACCTGTTGAAATGAGTGGTCAGGATATGAGTTCACGTTTGGGCAGGGTGTGAGCTGGGTGCTTGTTTGAACGTACGTTTCCGTGTCCTCCGACGATCGTGATTTTCTTACCCATATTTCAGGTTCCACGACGTGTACTTCAAGAGTTTGTGGTGGTGATTATCTGGGAACTGGGAAGCGAATGAAAAAGAATTATCAGTAAGCAATATTCCCAAATGACGATGATGACACATCTAATTTTAACTTAAGGTAGGCGACATCCAGAATTGTCACCTTTATGTAAGCCTGTGATAGGCGCTCAAAAGCGGCAAAAAGCAAGATTTGGCATGCTTGGAGTGGGCGCTTAAGTGCAAGCCAGTCAAGAAACTTGAGAGAATTTCCCATAAATGGCTCATTAATGGTCACTTGAGGCCTGGGTGTAATGCACTATGGACATTCCACATTCAGTTTGCTGTATTGCCTCAAATTCCTTTACAGATAAATGACTGTGTTGGTAGTTGATTACTAAATCTGATTGACTAAGCAAGTGGTAGCCCAAATCTGGCAGTGATATATCAAGCGGAGGTTATGGAGGGAATTTGGGAGGTGTCACGGATTATGGAGGTTAGGTTATGCTTTTGAGGGGTTGAGGAGAGGAGACGAGTTAGGCGGAGGGAGACCTGTTGAAATGAGTGGTCAGGATATGAGTTCACGTTTGGGCAGGGTGTGAGCTGGGTGCTTGTTTGAACGTACGTTTCCGTGTCCTCCGACGATCGTGATTTTCTTACCCATATTTCAGGTTCCACGACGTGTACTTCAAGAGTTTGTGGTGGTGATTATCTGGGAACTGGGAAGCGAATGAAAAAGAATTATCAGTAAGCAATATTCCCAAATGACGATGATGACACATCTAATTTTAACTTAAGGTAGGCGACATCCAGAATTGTCACCTTTATGTAAGCCTGTGATAGGCGCTCAAAAGCGGCAAAAAGCAAGATTTGGCATGCTTGGAGTGGGCGCTTAAGTGCAAGCCAGTCAAGAAACTTGAGAGAATTTCCCATAAATGGCTCATTAATGGTCACTTGAGGCCTGGGTGTAATGCACTATGGACATTCCACATTCAGTTTGCTGTATTGCCTCAAATTCCTTTACAGATAAATGACTGTGTTGGTAGTTGATTACTAAATCTGATTGACTAAGCAAGTGGTAGCCCAAATCTGGCAGTGATATATCATGTGATGCATTACCTAAGCGGCAAAATCCTTCGTCTCGATAACATGTCCCTGCAGTAAACCATTGTCAAAACAATCAAAATGATGATTGGAACAACTTTTGTGAAAAGAGAAAAAAATTGAAATAAAAAATCAACCAAAGTGTATGTTCAGAAAACCTTTTCTGGAAAATGTTCTCCGTGAGTCCCAGAAACACTTTTAGAAGCTCAATTGTGGACAGGTTGAGTTGTGCTGTTCCTATTGTGCTCGACGATGGGGAGGGGAACCTGCTTACACAACAGGTGACAATTCTGGATGTCGCCTACCTTAAGTACTTTTCTGTCAATCAAATGTCATTCCCCATAGACTCAGGGTACAAGCACGTGCACACTATGCATGTTGACGGTTCCCAGTGAAAAAGCTGTTTAACCCCCTCGATGACCCTCAATGACCTGGTATGAGTCGAAAATCCTAGTCTTGGGCGAGATCCTTCTCGGTATTGTCATTCTGGGATGGTTTGCCTCACGGTGGTCTGCCTCAGTTATCTGGGAACTGGGAAGCGAACGAGAAAGAATTATCAGTAAGCAATATTCCCAAATGACGATGATGACAAATCTAATTTTAACTTAAGCACTTTTCTGTCAATCAAATGTCAATCCCCGTATGTAGACTCAGGGTACAAGCACGTGCACGCTATGTACGTTGACGGTTCCCAGTGAAAAAGCTGTTTAACCCCCTCAATGACCTGGTATGAGTCGAAAATCCTAGTCTTGGGCGAGATTCTTCTCGGTATTGTCATTCTGGGATGGTTTGCCTCACGGTGGTCTGCCTCACGCATGTGCAGGGTGGACAGGGGCTTGATTGGTTCTCGGGAGAATACAAGTATGTGCATTTTGTTCGTTAATTGGTGGCTGCTCATTGATGGGATGATTTTATAGGCGTCGACACTCCACAAGTTACCTTCGAACTTCCTGGTATGTGATTCTGATCGTTGAAGAGTCACTGCCCGCGAGAATGACGCTGACGCGCGTCTTTAGAACCCGAAAACCATAATGCGTCTGATTTACGACCTTCCGAGAACACACCGCTTCTGAGGGGCTCCGCAGCGAGCTCTGTAACAGCTGTAGGCTCTTCTACTGCTGCGACGCCAATAGCAGTCGGTTCTCGCAGGCGAGAGGTTTGTTTCCGTCTCATTAGAACAGTGCACCCTGGGCTAACACGTACTCTCCACAGCGAGGTTATTATCCTAGTAGTTACATTAGTCCCGACTCGACGCCCAGCTCAGGTAGCCTGGACCGAGGAGTATTCCAAAATGCGAGCAATTTTGTGATGAATAATGCGATAATTGTGAAGTATGATCAGATTGCGTCGAAGGAAGCAGGTAAGACTTTTTCGATTCAGAGGTATACGAGAGTTTCTGACCCGCTCTACTTCAAGTGCTCAAATGGATTTCTGAATACACAATTCCCGGAGCCGAATTTGATTCGTCCGCTCGCGATCCTCCACCACAGTGTCATCCAGGGACAAGGCTACATGTCCTGGAGATGATACAAGGCTGGATACACAACCGACATCGAAAACACAGGCTTCTCTGGTTGAGCGGTCCGGCAGGTGTTGGGAAATCAGCCATCATTCAGAGTATAGCCGAATCAACAGCATCAATGGATATTCTTGGAGCAACACTCTTTTTCTCCAAAATTAACAATCGTAATAATCCGAACCTGGTTTTTACGACACTCGCATATCAGCTTGGAGTTAGGATACCTCAGTATCGCAGGTACTTGAGAAAGAAGATGGAGAGGGATTATAGGATGTTGGAGAAAGGGATGAAGGAACTATTCGAGTTGCTCTTTGTGGCACCACTTGCGCATTTGCAGGGAGGGACGGAGTATGCGAAATGGGTTATCATGTTGGACGGGTTGGACGAATGTCAAGGAGACCGAGCTCAAGTAGAGATCATCCATCTAATCAGCAATTTCGCGTTGAAATACGCGAACTCTCCGCTCATTTGGATCATTTCAAGTCGGCCAGAACCCCATATCAAAGATACGTTCAATTCAAAAGGCGTCAAAGCGAGCCGTTGGGCGTATTTCCTTCCCGTTGACAGTGACGATGCATGTCGTGACGTGGAGCTATACCTCTCCCATGCGTTTGCGCGAATTCGCGAGAAATACTCCTACATCACTGCTCCTTGGCCAACGGAAGAACAATTCACGCGGATCGCTAACATGGCTTCTGGATTGTTTGTGTTCGCTGTGACCCTTGCCCAGTTCATCGAGGATCCGAACGTCGGTGATCCAATCACCCACCTTAACCTCGTTCTCGACCTCAGCACCAATCCAATTCAAGATCCACTTGAAGCGCTTCACGCTCTCTACGGGAGGATTCTCGACAACGTACCATCCCAAATCCTTCCAAGCACTAAGCTTTTGCTCGGTTTCTGTTTAGTACGAGGCGAGTTTGTTGGTTTGGAGGATTCCACATTTCAACTTTCGTGCAATGTTTTGGGTTTACCTCATCACGTTGCTTGGGCTGCACTCAATAGGCTTCATTCTGTCGTTCAAGTCCCGATCCCGCATTTTGCTGATGCGTCAGGGTTTTCGTTCTATCATGCGTCGTTTGGAGATTTTTTGAGAGACGAGTGGAGGTCTGGGAAATATGCTGTTGATTTGGACGGTGTACGTCGGCATGTTTTGGAGCGATGTTTTCAGATTTTGCAGGACATTGATGGCGAGGGTGAGTGAGAGCTTCTATCCAGTAATTGGCGGGTACTAATTGTAGCTACTAGGTGCAACAAATCCTTCGGCCTTCAATGTTTCGTTAGGCTGGCCAAGAATCGATCGCGAGAGCAATACTCGCCTCAAGGGCAAACTGATACAGAAAGCCTGGGCGAACTTGGTCTCTCAAGTCTTATTTACTTGCTCTTTGCAAAATTCTCCTGTTGTCCCCGATGTTGAAGACATGCTTCGGAAATTCAAGGGTTTCGACTTCAGTCGAATCATAGCCTCGTACATGGACTTGGATGCGGCTTCATCCTCAGAAGAATTCGCGAATTGGGTTTTACGAGCTGAGGTGTGCATTTTTACGTATTTATTTGTGGATGCAAGCTCATGTTTGAATGATTGGATAGCTACCTGAAGAAGTTCAGCAGTCTGGGCTGATTGAACGCACGACTCTCCAGTTTCTGGATTTGTCCTGCATTGATACCCGGAAGGTTTCCCTTGCCTTCCATTATCAGGATACCCAAATTGATTTCGTATGCAATGGTGACACTGTTTCGGTAGGCCTCTCCCGGGAACAGATGCTGAAGTACTAGTCTGAATGTGATTGTAATCCATAGGACATGAAGGAATATTTCCCAACTTCCTTCCGTGTCGACGACCGGTTGGTCGCCGAAGTCGCTCAACTCAAAGCACAGCGACTCTCACAGCTCGATGCGGAGCTCCCAGTTCCTGATGCTCCGGTTGTCATTATTGGTGACAAGAGAGCAGCGAAGGCTTGCGCGATTGTTTATACCTCCGACTCGAACTGGAAGGAAAGAAGTCTATTCTTCCTTCCGCATCGTTGACCCTAGATTATGTAAAACTTTAATAGATTAATTCGTCCATAATCATGGTGACTCAGTCGGCGATGCTGTACTCAAGAGAAATACAACGCTGTTACATTTCAAGAAATAAATCAACGGGTCCATAAACAAAATTGGCCCAGTACGGGCCGTACTGGTATGCAGAGAACATTAGACAAATGGGTGTTTGCTGAAACACAGAAAAATGATGAATGAGTACATCAGCTACACTAGCCCTGGCCTTACACACAACTTCATGACGTAGGCTCCTGGAAGCCTGCAGTCAACCAGTCGATGATCATGTTCGTCATCTCTCCGTTGTGTTCGCCAACACCGAATTCGATCATCGGATCGTTATGAACGCCATCGTGTACCTCCAATTTAACGTGAGAGTGGTAATTGTCAAAGGTAGAATGGAACCGAATGATTTCGCTCTTCAAACACTCTTCTCGGCCCGCCGAAATCAGGAAGCGATCGACGAACGCGTCAACGCCTTTCCACCAATCTTCGGCAGCACTGTTGGCTTCGATATAGCCCAGGTTTTTCGGGGGAACGGGTCCGAGGACTTGGCTGCCCCAATAATTGATGAGGCCAGTCGTGAGGATGTCAGTGGCATCCCCAGATTCGAAGGTCTTGAATTTATCCGAGAGGTCGACCCAGGGGGACATCAAGTACGCACCCTTAAACGGTGCGGGAAGAGACAACGCGGGTACACGCTCGGATTCAAGCGGGTGTAACATGTGAGCGAAGACCTGAAGAATCAAGTTTCCTCCCGCTGAATCGCCAATGAACTGAATATTCTGTGGGTCGACGCCGCGGGCCATGAGGTGATTGATCGCCGCGACCGCCTGCTTGAGCGGCGTGGGGAAAATTCCTTCCGGTACAAGGGCTAGTGGATGACGGAATTTGATGAGAGGGAGCCTTTAGGACAGCGAGCGGAGTGGAGATCATGAACTTACTATACTCCACCATGACAACAGAAACGTTGACGCCGCGGCCCTTGAGAGTGTTTCGAACATGATAGAGGAACTTGAGGTTGAAGTCAGATGGAGGAATCAAAAAGCCACCCCCTTTTTTGAGCAAGCGCACACAATGAAACCCCGCCCATCGCAGTTTCCGAATCGGAAAAAGAAGATCGACATATGACGTGTGATATCCGTTAGTGACCGGAATCTTCAAGTGATGACCAACTGCTACTGACCGTGTAAATACACAATGACCTTGTCAAACCCTCTTTCCGCAATCCAGAAGAGATTAGTAGCACCAATGTCCTCGACTTCAGGGATCAATTTGCTGGCCTTGCACCAGGAAGTGTACACTTGCTTGGTCGTTCCGGAATACCACTGCAGCTGCTGGACGTTGAGCGAGTTAACCAAGTATCGGAGTGCGCGGTTGAAAACAACGCGCTTCTTGCTCTTCGTGCTGCTAGATTTGAAGAGGAGCGTCCAGACGAGAATAATAGCTGAGTGAAATCCATTAACTTGTCAGCCCCGCAATAAATATATGCCAAACTGGGAGACACTGACGCAGTGGAAGGAGTTTGACAAACATTTTGATTTTGTCAATCGTTGAGGGGTGACCATACTGTGTCGCCCGTGGTACCAGTGGCGAGGTTTCCGACATTGTGCAACGTTCAGAACTGGAAAATAGGTCAATTGTTGGAGCTGGGCAAGGGTTGACTCGGAGGTCAAAACGGGGGAAAGGAAAGAAGGGAAAGCACGACTGGGGTCGTTCAAACGGGGAACCAGTGTTAATACTTAATCCAGATGAGAAACGCACATACTGGTTTGGGCGTGGGGGAAATTCAGAAGTTGATTTCCTTAGTCCATGCTCACATGCCAAAATTCAGGAGCTAAAAGGATGCTACCTTGATGAGATCACCGGCACGGAACGCTTTGCTATTGTTGAGAAGTCTATCAGATTATCAGTGATGTTATGACGATTTGTCATGTACTCTTGTCGAAGGCGTCTTTATCAAAGCATCAGAAGAAGCTGTTTGACTGAAGCTCAGAACCGCATTTGCGTCGATCGAATGATCGGCAGAGAAAGGATGTATGAACAATGTAAGGTCAATTTGCACACTCGAGTTTATAGACATCCGTTAAAAAAAGGGTATTTGCTTCGCATATATCACGGAGCTACTGGTGACCACACCCTACCCACACAGTCAGGATGACACCTTTCTTCCATACTTCTTGAACCAGTCCCTTGTTGACTCCCATCCCACCCGAGTGGCCTCAATGCCCTCAAGAGGATGACCTTCACCTTCAAACATTAACATATCCACTTCTTCTCCTGCGCCTTTAAGAAGGTGATAGAAAGTAATTCCCTGGGTGGGAGACACTCGCTGGTCAGATAATCCAATATGAAGTAACACTGGTGGTAGGTGCTTCGAAGCCTTCGGAGCCTGGGATCTCTCCTTCAGGTAGTTATAAAGCGCCGTGGTCGGTGAAGCTTCATAGAGCTTATTGAAAATACTTGGCGTGACGTGCGGCGCGGGGTCGAAGTTGGGTATTGCTGGTGACTTCTGGGCAGTCGAGAGGTCGCTGAGTGGCGGGGATGATTTAATGGGAAAATCATCCTGGAAACCGAATTCGGCGAAGTACCAATCCGGAATGTCGGTACCCGCAACCTCTCCGCAGCATGTTACGGGGTTGCGCATTACAGCAGCGCTATAAACGTCTGGGTACTGACTGATCAAATGGGCTGTGATGAAGCCCCCGTGGCTTCCTCCCATGACGAAAATCTCTCCTGGACCAAATCGCGCCAGCTGCAGATCATTGACCAAGAATAAAGTCGAAGCATGGACGTCTTCAACGTCAAGGGTCCCACACTGACCCAAGAGCTTATATATGTTGCTCTGACCGTAGCCAGGAGTGCCTGTGAAATTCGGGAATGAGAGGGTATCTATCGCAGCCAGTTAGACTTGCACAGTGCTGATGATCCCAAGATAGTTCTATCCTTACATCCTTCCAAAACAAGTGCTGTATTAGCTGCAGCAAAAGCGGTAGTCATGGCACCATGCGGGCCTCCGTGGGGTACAGTGATCAGAGGAGCAGGTTTGGCTTGCGCATCATCTTCCTCTACAGATCGGATCACAATCGTCTCAACAGGGTAACGCCCAGGAATCGGATGGATAGAAGTTCGGATGGATTTCAAAGCAGAGAGGACTGCAATTGGATGGATTGAGTCAGAAACGTTATAAGACTATATCTATCATAATCGATCATACCGTCAGGAGCGAGATCGGGCTGGTCGAGTACCAGCCATTGCAAGCCTTTGTCCGAGAAAGTTCCTAATACAATTTGATATGGGATGCTGGAAGAACCCCTGGAGCATATGATTTGATTCTTCCCATCTGTTGCCAGAAGGGACCAGCTGAAAAGAGCTGCTCATTCTCGTCACAAACCATGACAAAAATCAAATGACCAGAAAACTGACCAGGTTCAGGGGGAGTGAGATGCCTGACAGTGCCTGTTGAAGGAGAGATGGAAAGTATAGTTGTGCGAGAGCCCCACTGCGACTGAGTGATTATTTCTGTGGGTCCACCATCTGGCTGCAAGAAGGGACGAATAACGAGATTAAACGGAGGGTATAGTCCGGGAAAATTTGGACTAAGAGCCTCTGGAACTGGTACAACTGTCTTTGTCCTGGAAACGATCTCGGTGGATATAGTATCTAATATTGTGATATCCAAAGAATGAAGTGTAGTGGTGGACATGTGGGGGCCTCCGTTGTCAGACGCGAACCAGTAGAGAATGCTCGTCGAGCCTTCCTGAAGAATTCGGGGAGAACGACCGGAGTTTGTGCCACTGATCTTTCGAGCAGAATAGATAATCGAGTCTTGCTTCTTGTCGTGGTTGTCATCATGGCCATCACCGGACTGAGTCTGGAAGCGTAACTCCCAGATACCGGAAGGGCGATTGAAGCATCCCTTGATACCGAGGAGGCGACCATTAGGGGTATACTCGTATCCTGTGGCATAAATTGTTGTTTCTTCGGCAGTGG
This sequence comes from Leucoagaricus sp. SymC.cos, assembly GCA_001563735.1. Classification (NCBI taxonomy): domain Eukaryota; kingdom Fungi; phylum Basidiomycota; class Agaricomycetes; order Agaricales; family Agaricaceae; genus Leucoagaricus; species Leucoagaricus sp. SymC.cos. Next base: position 18,428 of record KQ962842.1, read on the forward strand.
GGAAAAATATACCCTGGCCAAAGAGTATATCATCGCTTTCTGAGTGTATCTCGTAGAGCCTAGGTTTGAGGACCGTTGAGGTGGAATCCGTCGGAGATTTCCAACGAAGTAAGAAGAAATGGGGACGCTTCTTCCCTCCAAATCCTTCGCCGAAGGAAGGCCTGTAACGGAATTTCGCGTAAGGATCATCGGAGCCGTTTTCGGGTGCATTTGCTTCGGCAGTGTATAGGAGCGCAGTTTCAGAGGGTGAAAAAACCAAAGTGGAAAGATTTTCTGATTATTGACGCGGCGCATCAACATCGTCTATTCCAATTATAATGACAACTCACCATCCAAGTAGAACGCTTGATGGTGATCAGTTACTTCAAAGGATACTTCGGTCCTATTTCCGGACCATATCTCCACATATCGTTTAGTGGTGGTTCCTTGTTTGCTTTCACGAAGGTTTGCGCGAAGGTTATAGGATGGAGAAACAGCGGATCCGACAACCTCTCCAACCTCTTGAAGAGGGAAGTTCGTTGGAACGCCCGATGTCAGGGGTACGATCTTTGTTAGCGTCTTCTTAGTATTGGCGAGATGATTTCGAGCGGAATATCCAATCTGGACGACTTTTGGAGCAATATTTCAATACCATAGCTTCCTTGAATAAAGAGAACTCTACCTTCATTATTCAAAAATGTTGCAGAAAGAGGCACTGGAATTTCAGCCAGACGATTGTACAGTGACATGGTAGATCTGGATGATAAAAGATCAGTAATGCTTGCCAGAATTGGTCGGGCTTAAAGATATGTTTACCCAAGGCAAACAACAGGTCACGGATAGCAGCCTCGGGATGGTCGGGGAGCTAGTACCTCGTGGTGACTGGCGATAACATAAGAGTTTTTCCTAATCAGTTATTAAAATTGAGGTTTCGACTTCGACAATTTCTCCTTTACTCGGCCCACCAGAGGTCTAGTATATAATAATAGGGTGGGACACATGCCCACCGCCATTACTTACTAAATGGTATGTATTCCTATTAAGTAACATGCCGTCTTCGTATGTAGCAACAGCTCGGCGCATTCCGGCACTGATATAGATATGCGCGTTTGCCTACGACCACTATCACAAGTAGCAACAGCTCGGCACATTCCGGCACTGATATAGATATGCGCGTTTGCCTACGACCACTATCACAAAGTCTATAATGCACAGCGACGAGGATGAGGACCTTGCCAGGTGTGTTGCCATTTCATGTGTAAACATATCTCTCGAATTCTATGCCAACTCTTGAACAAGAGCTATCGCCTTAAGCTTAGAGGAGAGTCAGCGTTCAAAGAAACGACAAGTCATCATCCTCGACAGCGACGACGAGGCCGAAGACCGGGAGGAGCGCTATCAAGCCAATCGCAAACGAGCTCCAGAATCATCAAAGGCCTCGAGCCAAGCTTCAACCCTACCCCCTTCTGTCCCCTCTTCAGCTGGTGTATCAAAGGCGGAACCGCCGAAACCGGGCCTTTCATCTTTTCTTTCTGAACGCGTTAAACTTGAAAAGGAGCGACTTGAGCGACAGAAGAGACTACGAGCTGAAGCGGGCTTGGATGATCAGAAGTCGGCGAAGGATGTCGATTCTGAAACTGAAAGCGACGTGAGCACGGATGGACCACCAGCCAAGAAGAAGCACCTTTCGAAGCCATCTCAGGAGAAAGCGACTGCCCTCAACCCTAGTAGTGCTTCTAGATCTTCCCAGGGGGAAATATTCTGGGATGGAGAGCTTCGTCAAACTGC
>KQ962842.1:20217-34836 GCA_001563735.1 Leucoagaricus sp. SymC.cos
TCAGGCAACATTTAGGTTAAGCCAGGTTTTAGACAGTGTGCGTCGCCCGTTCCTGCTTACAACTCAGAGGCTCAAATTTCTCCATCAGAAAGATGAATTAGCCTTCGCTATTCTTTCTTCATACGCTCTTGATCTACCCTGGATATATGAATTTTTCAACCCTTCTGTTCCTGTTATCATGGTGGCTCAACCAGACCGAACCGGGCAGGCCTCCATCAAATACACTTTTCCGAACTGGATCAAGACCGCTCCTCCACTCCGCGGTGGCTTCGGCTGCCAACATATGAAGGTGCGCAAAATCTCGACATATCCTTCAACTGATAAGCACTCATCCATGGTGTCAGTTTATGCTCGTGCGTGTCGCGGATCCGAATATACCACTAAACTCAATCCGTTGTAGCTCTTTTATAAAAATGGTCGTTTGCGAGTTGTGATTTCTACTGCCAATTTGATTGCGTATGACTGGCGTGACATGGAAAACGTACGCGGAAGTTCTTTCCTTGCGCTGTGACCTCACACAATTTTGCTAGTCAGTTTGGCTGCAAGACCTACCGTTGCGCTCGAAACCTGCGCCACGCGATCCGAAAACTACCGATGATTTCCCAACTATCATGCAAAGAGTATTGTATGCCGTCAATGTTCTCCCTGCATTGAGGACACTCCTTCAGGATCATGTACGGCAATCCAAGTGATAATTTGATAGATCACTCACGCCCGTCTCGCAGTCCAACATCCCCCTAAAGACGATAGAGGACCTACGCTCACTCTGGAATTGGTCCAAGGTCACTGCCCATCTCGTCCCTTCTATCGCAGGAAAGCATGAAGGGTGGCCGAATGTGACCAAGTTCGTTAAAACAATTGTTTTCTCTCAAAGTGAATTTCCTACTGAAATCCTGGTGTCAGGACAGGACATCCGCGCCTCATGATGGCGGTCCGCAAAATAGGGTTGAGGATGGGTAAAGGCTTGGGAAAAGATAACCTACTCATCGAATGTCAGGTTAGTCGATGCCCTTTCCCCACCGGCGGATGTACATTTGAAAATGTCTTTGCTAACGTATTTAACAGGGTTCTAGCATAGGTAACTTCACGACACAATGGCTGAACGAATTTCACTGGTCCGCGAAGGGGGAATCAGCAGAGGATTGGCTGGACGAGCCTAAAAGGCGCCGCGAGAGACTCGAATTTCCGCCTGTCAAGATCATATTTCCAACGAAGAAGACCGTACAAGAAAGTGCCCTTGGTGAACCCGTAAGTTCTCGCAGGATATAGTTGATATCCTTCCTCGGGTGTTTTATCGTGTCGCTGTTTGATGACACTCCATACTAGGGTGGTGGTACTATTTTCTGTCGTAGAAGGCAATGGGCTGCAAAGAGCTTCCCTAGAGACAAATTCTATCATTCTAGGAGCAAAGGTGGCCCAGTATTGATGCATTCCAAGGTCAGCCCGGCAATAGATAAACAATATCTCCATTTACACGTTTCTACATCTCAGATGATAATTGCCACCAAGCAACATATCTCTTTGTCCTCGGGAAAGTCAAAGAGAGTGGCTTCCGACACGGAAGATGATGAGTCTGACGAGGAGGTCAAGATCGTCGAGCCCGCTATCGGCTGGGCTTATGTAGGTTCCCATAACTTTACGCCTTCAGCATGGGGTACCTTGTCTGGCAGTGCATTCAATCCGATTTTGAATGTGAGCGTCTCCTCGGAGGTCCTTTATTCAAAACCTGATGAGGTATTCCCTTGATCCAAGATCACCAACTACGAAATTGGCGTTGTATTACCTTTGAAGGATGACGCTGAAGCAAATCGTGTGGCTTGCTTTGAGCGACCTCCGAGGAAGTATGCGGTCGGCGATGAGCCATGGGTAAGCGATATCTTGTCTAGTCTGTTCCGGACAAATACCGATTGTCGTCCCCCCCGTCACTTGTTCCTTTACTACAGATCCAGGAAGAGTCGATCTATCATCGACCTGAAGCTGGATGATGCGGTCAAGATTCATATAGATTCATTGAGACAATCAGTCTGTCCGCAGTCCTGTATAAGATTCGGGTCCTTGTTTGTAACAATCTTGAGTCAATTACATGGTTATTTTTTAATGAACTATCCTTGGCACGCGACCTCCGCTCCAACCGTCGTTTGACGGGGGAAGGGAGTTATATTCTAGGCGTATATAAACCCTGATTTATTTTGATAGTTGCATCAGAGGCACTGAAACACATACCTATCCACTGAGTGTGAACGTCTTATTCAAAAAAACAAAGACTTGGCCATCTGGTCAGAGTATTTTTAGTAAAGCCGATGATGATCACAACGGTTGTCACATCCCCAGTCGTTCATTGCAGGTCTTCGTGGAGTAAGCCGTAATACATTCTTAGCACAAAACAATTGATGGTGAAACAACAGGTATACTGGGGTCTGGATGCTATTATGCATTATGTAGTATTGGGTACAGGGGGTGCTGTAAGAAGTTGAGGGGGAGGGGGGTGTATGTAGTGCTACAAACGATATGCCACAACGCAAATAACAAACTAAGCTAAACTAATGCGTGCGAATACTAGTAATTCAACGGCTAGAATACGAAATGTGCGATAAGTTGCTTTTGGTATGATACCAGGTGACGTGTTAATAAATAAAATATAATAGCACAAGTCCTGTCGAAGGAGTGATGCGGCCTTCACCTAGCCCGCGCAAAGATCTCATCTATCTGGGGTTTGAATGCCTCTTCCACGGCTTTTCGGCGAATATTTCCCTTGGTTGCCGTTCGAGGTAGAGTTGACTTTGGTACCACAACAATCATGTTAGGAGACACGATTTGTTCGTGCAGGTACCTCCTCGAGTGGAAAGGACGTATTTTGCGGAAAATGTCTTTCTTCAGCTTGTCCTGGTTCATCTCGATACCAGGTTCAATGAACATGATAGGCGATGGGCGTCCAGTTCCAACGACAACACACTCAGCGATGAGTGTCCCACACATTGCCCGAGCATTGTCCTCGATCGCTTTCGTATCACAGCGCAAGCTGTTCTCGGACTTGATCCAATCGTCATCTCGACCGCGGAAGAGGTAAAATCCCGGGAGGACTTCCTGGAAGAGATCTCCGGTGTGGAAATTACCATCTGCGTGTCGGAGAGAAGCGTCGGGGCAATCGGGCGAGTCGGCAAGGATGACAAGCTCGAAGAGTTCCGCAGTGGAGCGGTGACCAGACTGGCTTTGGGAAGATGTGGGCGATGTGGAAACGAAGCGGTATGAAGTGCCGGGGAGAGGCGCCACCAAGGCCGGATTGCGTTTGCACCCGCCTGATAGGAGCATTCCGCCAACTTCTGTGCTACCGAAGAGGTTCTAGGTGAGGCGTTAGTATCATGCCGTTAATCATGTTTGAAGGATTGAATAAAACGTACCCTGATCTTGATCCCATGTTTGTATGCCCACTGCTCTTCTTCGCGCGGGAGAGGAAGCCCAGTGTATAGCACGTCGTCGAGAGCCTTGAGCATCGACAACAGTCTGAAATCTTGACGTGATGCTCGCAGATGGTTTCCGAGGAAGGTAGCAAACTGATTGAGGCGGTTTAGCCCACAGTGAACGATCATGCCAATCAGCTCCTCAGATGAGAAATTGAGGGCAGTAGGCTGGACAACGCAGGATCCGTGTTGGAGTGTGCCGATGAACACTGTTACAAAAATCAGAATGATTTCGAATGATTTAAGGGTCTGTGATCACTTACTGAAAGATTGAGCAATATGACACATAGAACCACTATTGGAATGATGAGTTCAATCAGATCAAAGGCTGGAACAGACAAGAGATACGTACATGAAGACTGTCACGTCCTGTCGACGAGGGTTTCGTGGGTGACATATTGAGTACGATTTTTCCAGGACATTCGTTAACCATCGGTACCTGCATGGTACGAGCTTCGGGCTTCCAGATGTCGAACCGCTTGTGTGGAAGATGAACCCAATGTCCTCTTCGGTAACGCTGAGAATCGGCGATAGTGGTACTGCCCGAAGATCGAGTCCACGTACATCCGACGCTAGGTGCGCGGGTACCGGGCAATCGCTAAGAATATTCGAGAAACAAGCATCGTGAACAAGAGCTCGTGCACCCGCTCTGTGCAGCAATTCGTAAATTACAACAGGATTTGGAAGGCGAATGCTGAAGAGTTGGGGAATGTATCCAGCTCTTGAGAGACCGTAGATGTGTAGGACATCCGTATAGAGGAAGCCGCTTAGCCTATACCAGGGTAAGATAAACGTCGCTTAGAGATAGGCGAGAAACGTACCACACTCCGATTATTGAGCGCTGTGAAATACCATTACTCCTCAGTTTCTGTGTCCAATACTTTGCGAATGTCTCGACATCGCGGTGGAATTGCTGGTATGTTATTGTATGCCAGCCCTTGACGCGGTGTGTCGATGTGTCGAGCTCAGGTGTCCTGAAGACGGCAGCGGAGGAAAATCGGACGGCGCTGGTCTCGAGGACGGTGAGATGTGTCTTCAGCATCGACTTGGGGAGGGGTGAGATGTCGAGAGGTGAAAGGAAAAGGGTAGCGTTTAAGCTATAGTTGGACCGCTTTTAATACTCGGGTTGTCTGGACGCATAACTGCTTTTTGAGTCAAGTCCGGGCATAGGAACAGGAAGGGGGTAGATCTAATAATCTGAGTTGATGTCAACATTTGGGAGGACAAGAATAGCATTCCAAGATTACTGATGAAACGCTAGGGACGCGCCCGCAGATGTATTGCGGACACAGGATGACTCATTGTCGAAATGTTGCTGCAGTTGCGCCGAAAGTCGATGAGGGAGGACATTGAGTCAGCAGCTCCTCCGTATAGTCCCCGTTTGTCGTCCACGAGGTCATGTCGAATAGGAAGGTTATACTAGAAGCGCGAAGCTGGAGCTAGAGGGACCTTTGGATGACAGTCAAGTGAGGTTACTGCCACGGTGTGACGGATGCCAATGTGAGGAATAGATAGCCACAGCCTCGATGTGTTGATGTTGATGAAGAGTTGTGCCTTATAATTTCTTCCCTACCCGGAAATCCTTCAGGTTCCCACGTGGGTTCGTCTGTAACCGGCCAGAAAAAAGGGAAATCAGATTCCGGAACTACGCAAGCACTCAGCCAGTGGGTCCCACAGAGTACCAAATCTTCACAAAAAAAGGCTAACTCGCCGAGCAAGTCAATAGTTTTCGAGATTTCATTCGGAAGACGGAAGACTATAGGACCGACGCTGTTCTGCTTAATTTCCTACTGCATATCATGCAGCGTATGGCCTCTAAATTGCAAACTTTTTGAGCGCTATCTGATTGTTGTCAAAGGCTGTCCATACGAATTATGCAGTGTCCGTTTTAAAAATGTCTTTCTTACTGCTTGATTCTCCTGCTTGAAGCCGAGCCTGAACCCCTTGAATACACGCTTAATGTGCGTCCTTGTTCTCCAAGACCACGCTAGCCAGAACGAAACAATGTATATTGATGAGACTATTGAACTGATCAACGTTGCCAACACTGAACCTTATACTTAAAAAGGACAATTTTAGCACGCAATTTTCTCCATCATCGAAGCAAAGCTCGAGCTGATGATGCGAGCATTTCGCGTTTTCAGGCGAGTATGGCTTCTTTAGAAGACTGAAGCTGACAATCTACGACCGAGAACCGTGGACTGGGGTTATGCGTGTGTATTGATTTATCGGCTTATTGGCAACAGCGGCCCGGAAGATGAGGATGACTCGTTTCATAAATTCACGAGTTCACAGGACTCGGGGCGATGCCCATTCTTGGCGATGGATGGAATGCGTATTGCCTCCAATCTGTTTCGAAAATTGTATCCACAGCCTCTCCAAGACAAGGCGTTTATGTGAGAAACTTCATAGATCCTGTTTCGTTGTTGAACAATAAGATCATCATACACTGAGGTGGTCAAGCAACTGCTCTAAGAACTGGAGAACGACTCGCCACTGTTTTCTGGATCAGTACCTCCAGTGAAGATGTCCCCCACTCGGGGCTGCGTTCACAATGTTTCCCATCAGCTATTGCAGCCGGATCGAATACCGGACCGTGATTCCGCGGCGGATCGCCGTGGATGACATTCATGGACAGTGCACCAAGACTTGGCATACTAGTTGTGGCTGGTGCTTTGGCACTTGTGGCTGACCCTTCTAGTGGCTTGCAAAAACTAGCTTGACTACCCAGTCGTCTCCACCATGCTTCACTCTCTTTGTTCCTCGCCGGTCGAGCCGTCATTTTCTCCACTCTACTGCTCTGGGAGCGCCAACATACGTGGACTTCATGAGCCACTCGGTCACCACTCCCCTCTACAAGCAACCTGCCAAAAAAAGCAGGTGTTACATGTTGCAGACCTTGATGTTTGGGTCAATGGCGATGGCGGCACTGTGATTGTAATACGCGGCTCTGGTGGGCGCGGCAGTGATCCTGGTTCTGGGATTTCCAATGCTCCAGATAGCAACCCATCGCCAACTGAAACAGAAGCGAGTAACGGGTTGATTATACTGCTACTATTTTGCTGGGCTAACTTTAGAATGATCCCTTGCATAGATTACCGTACCTGCTGTCACCACAGGAACAAGCGCAGTTGATAGATTTCCGACGGAGGGGCCGACATTGTCCACAACACCGATCACCAGACAACCATACCCTGGGATACTGACCATCAGCACATCAACGAATTCGCCCACTCTTATGTCCGAAAGCCAGGCACCGAGCACCGATAGCTTAACGGCGACCTCCGACGTGGCAAATTCACCATGGTCATCTGGAACGATCTCAGTGACCATGCCTCCATCTTTAAGCCCCTCTCCCTCAGCTTCGTTGTCGGCCAACGCGTCTACCACTTTTCCCACGTCTCCAAACCCGACTTCGACCGACTATCTCTCCCATTCTCCTCCATTCTTTGTCGCCATTATTTTAGGGACCATTGCCGGTGTTGCTGTTCTCGCAGCGATGATAGCATGGGCCTTTCGAAGGCAGGCGCATGAGAAGCGTAGGCGTTTGGTGGATTCCGCTATGAAGTTACCGTGGTTCTGCTCTGCCGGCGGCAATGATGTTGGATTAGGTGATCAGAAAGCTGCTTCAGATACTGAAACTGCAATGCGAACTACAGATACGGAGGTGGGTATTAAGAATCTTGGCAGCCGAGAGGGCATGGCATACGTACAGTCATGGGAACCAAGAGGCGATCGCGACGTGGGCGAACCCAAACGAGGCGAATCTTATGTGGACAGAAAGCCCCGACCGCCCTTCATTACTCAACAAATACCCACATCTGCGCTGTTCTCAAGATACTCTGGTCAACATCTCATCAGCGAGTATGCTGCGTCGTCATGTGCCAGTCGAGTATCTTTGGGGAGCATTGACCCACATCTCCAAGTTGATACTCTTGGGAAAGGTTCCGCATTGCTCATCACGAATCAAGTCCCTGGTGACATTTCGGTATCGTCCAGTCAGGAGGTCGGCTTCCCTTGTCCGTCGCGCAACTCATTGTCACCTATATCTGAAATTGGAACGCCCCGGGAGCTCGTTCCGATGCCAAGGTTTCTAGGACTTGACGGAAAAGGCCTCAGCATCCCTTGGGGGGAGAAGGACCCATCATCCAATGAAGGTCAAGCTGAGACGGCAACGAAGTCAAGAATCATGTCGGCCGAACACATACGCCAGACCTGGGAACGTAACACCTCAAATCATTTCGAGAGTCCTTCACACTCGGCCGAAGAGCAGGTTCAGCAACAGAACGAAGGGGAGGGCTGGGCCAATTCCATCAGGTCCAACTTTAGGAACGCCTTTAATGCCGTCGCTGCCAGCTTACCGTCAGCAATCAGAGAAGGAAAGGAGAGCTCAAACTCTAGATTGACACCTGCGCGCCCCAAACAGTCTTCAATACGAGAGGTACTGCGGCACTCTAGTCCCACCCAAGGCGAAGCTAATTCAAACACGGCCCTGAGTCGTGGCTGTACAATCAAGTCATCGGCGTCCGTCCCATGGAGCTTGGTCGAAACCGAAAGCAACGCCGGCGTTGTTCACATACATCTACCCAGCTCAGACGTTTGCTCTACCTCGAGTCATGACCTGTCGGATCCGTCATTTGGCGCCACTCGATCGTATTCACTTCGCACACCAGAGCCTTTGCAAATTGAGAAGAAATCGTCGACGCCGCTCTCAAAGGGGAGGCCGTCTATTTCTAGCAAGGAGGCTAAACTTCGCGCATCATTCTCTCGGAGTTCAAGTGCAAGTGGCTACTCTCCTAAACGCCACCGTAAGCCACCGGGTGGGTCTATGAAACGGGAAATCACTTCAGGCAGGCGCTCGAGCCCATTGTTTTCTCGAACCACTTCGATGGCGTCATTTTCTACAACAACTTCAGCTGTTTCATTCGGTACGGGCGCCGAGGATATCAGAGACAAGAGGTTAATCGCAAGGGAGGCATTGAAGGATCGAAGGCGAAAGGCGAAGGGGCTGAGAGACACCCCAGTCGAACAATCATCTGCAACTTGATGTAATTTTCGGATTATATTGTGGTACATATGTGACTCTTTCTTCCACATTTCAGTGGCGCACTCGTCCATAAAGTGGGTGTGATTGAAAGGAGGTTACCAAGCATCGACATTGTTTGTTCGACCAACCCTAGCCAAACAGAACCCTGATTTCGGTGGCGCGAATAGCCCGCTCAAACTCTGATCACGCATCATCATGATTCACGGCGGTTTCCTGATTTCATTACTGCCTTATTCCGTGTTGCTCAGACACTCCATTTGCGCTGCGCACCTAGCTCAAAGTATAAATGATTGTTCCTCGACTAGTGCAACTCCGAGTTCATACTACGCTCGAGTCCGGACGTGTTTTTGACAAGTACATTGTTGCTCTAGAAAAAATAGAAAACACAGGTATTAACTGCGAATTGAGCTAGGCAAGAGCTCCATATCTATTCATCTTTCTAGTTGTGTTCCTTATAATCCGCTGGAACGACCGACAACTCACAAAGCTTGAAACTACTGGCAAGAACGCCGTCACGATTAATAACAACTTGACGCGGCCGCGGGAGAATGACAAGAATCGTCAATAGTTTGACTCTGGCAGTGTGCCATCAGCATATTGTGCTCTAATGTATGCCTAAGAGTTCTCCTTGATAGGGATCCCTGTCAAGTGGCAGTGGATCATATACCCACTTGAAAACTCGAGGCCGTCTTCAGATACGTATTCGAAGTTAATGAAATCAGACGTTTCTTCCGAAGGGGGACTAAGAGGCTGAGCCAAAAGCGTTACCGCTCTTGATTAAAGGCGCCGTTGGTTAGTACTTAAGAGGAGGAGCTTGTTGCCTGCTTCGACTCGAACCAGTTTCTCGATCTGCCATGTCTTCAAAGTATACACCTTTGCATGTTGCCGTTGTTGGTGGAGGACTAGGTGGATTGGCCGTTGCCGTCGCCTTGCGCCAACAAGGGCATCGAGTTGAGGTAGGTATTGCGTTGTCTTGATTCCCAGACTCGTGCTCAGATTGTTCTTTTCAGATATTTGAAGCCTCAGCTACTAACACGGAACTTGGGCTTGGTATCACAGTCCCTCCTAACGGTTCAAAGGCACTTGATGCGCTGGGATATAACATAGAGAATACCTATCCAACACACTGGAGGCGGGTCAGTCTTCGGGGTTTTTACGCCATTCATTTCATCCTTGTTGATATGAAAGGAATTTAGGCTATGGTTGTACACCAAGGAGGTCATCCTCCTATGCAACGTGATATGGAGTACTTTACTTCTACCTTCGGACGGGTAAATACACATATCCCCCGTGAGCTAGAATACTATACTAACCTAGCCCACAGTATTGGTATGTCTGCGGCAGGCGCGCGCTACATGATGAACTCAAGCGCCTTGCCTTCGACGAACAACTCGAGAACACTCCCTGTACCATCCACCTCGCTTCCCCAGTAGCTTCGTGCGACCCGGAACGAGGAACAGTCGTTCTTAAAGATGGTCGGGAGTTTCAATTCGATCTAGTCGTTGGTGCCGATGGAATAAGGGTCAGATTATTTCATGTCCTACCTCCCGTTCACGGATGTTAATACCTTGCCACGACAGTCCCGCATACGCCAGAGCTTGAACCCAGGCGCACGAGACCCTCCGCCCACTGGAATGTGCAACTTCCGTTTCTCCATTGAAAAGCATCTGTTGGAGAGCGTTCCCGGGTGCGAATGGGTAATGCATGAAGGTGATACAGGACCTCGAATTTGGATGTCGGACGCTCGTCACCACGTCTTTGCATACGCAATCAAGTGCCCCGAACGCGGAGACGTCCTCAATGTCGCAGCGATTTGCGATGATAGGCGAGACCAATCTATTTCTAGTCAGTAATCACCCTGAAGGCACTTCCTTTAAATAACCTCTATTTGTATTTTTAGAATGGCGTACCGATGCCTCGAGGGACGAGTTGCTGTCATACTTCAGTGATTTCGATGAGAAGTGGCAACAGCTCCTTCGCCTTGCTCCCCCTGTAGTCAATCTTTGGCAGCTCCGCGTTCTCGATCAAGTCCAAACGTGGGCAAAAGGGAAAGCGTGTATTTTGGGTGATGCAGCCCATGCTATGTTCCAAGGTAAGCATTTCAAAGATAGATTATCTTCTGTTTCTCTCGCTGAGACCTAGCAATCTGCTGGACAGTTCTCGGTCAGGGTGCGGCTCAGGCCTTTGAAGATGCCGTTCTTCTCGGAACGCTTTTGCCTCCCGGAACATCCAAATCTGAAGTCCCAGCCATTCTCAAACGTTGGGAATCTATACGCAAACCCCGTGTACAACCCATCCAGTTGCTGAGCGCGGAAGAAATGCTGTCTCCCGTAAAGCAAGCTAAATATTATCGCTGTGAGTCTGCCATGCCTCACTGTATCTCAAAAACTTCGACTTATTGATCCACCATCAGCGGTGGAGCGCCAATTGCCTGTAATGGGATATGATGTCGTGCACGAGATGGCCCGTTACAAGGCCCCCCCAGTCCTCAGAAACAGAGAGGCAGAGGAAGGTACTAACAGCTTTGAAATGCTCGAGGCAAAACTTTGAGCTGAATCTTCTGCCGAAATCCAGATCGGACGCCGGCCCGCCAACACTCCTCCTTCGCCGGTTCATACTTGTTTCTCTTATTCAGGAATTTGGTTTCTCAAGCTGGATATCTCTATACTCGTCTATGCAACCTTCTTATCTCGTAGCTGTGCGTGTATGTAGAATTTTTATCGTGTAACTCATCAGATTTCTCCCTCTAATCCGAACTGCTTATCTATCTATTCCCGCTAAATCCTGACCTGAGACGCTCGCAGCTTTCGTTTTAGCCTCTAGTAAAATGATGCCTGGTCGTGAACTTCGCCGATGGTCATGGGGAATTCTACACTGCGACATCTTACTGTGCTTGATGCATTGTTTAATACTTAGAAACATGTAAAATAAGTGAGTTCTTGATGTCATCCCACCGATTAAACCCGGGGTACTACATCGTCACTGAAGCGTAACCAAAGTTTGATCCCTCTAGACCTCTTGCAACAAGGGTAAACTGATTTGCTGCGTCCCTCGTCCTTCTAAGTGACCGTGATCTGAGATTTGAAAGTGAATGATCAACTCCTGAACGACAGCCTAGTAATCGATTGAAGAAGGCTACACACCCAACGATGCCCTTTACGAACTTCTCTTTATCCTCCAGTGTCGCCTTGCTTGGTATGAAATCAGGCTAGCAAATGACCGGTCAGTGAAGTGTCGCAGAATGCATATCCACAACGACTTACCGAGAAGATTATCTCCTTCATCCATTCGCTCGCAGTACCCGAATCGTTTGTCTCAACGCTCGTCCCTGCTCGACTCATCAACGTACCCAAAACCTCAATGAGATTGGGTACTACACTCCTTGGAGCAATTCCCGCGAAACCTTGCAGAACTGCTTGCATGAGTGCTCGGCCATGGCGGGCAACAAGGGCGCATTTGTGCGGCATCAGTTCATCAGTTAAAGCACTTCGATGGATGAGGCATGTCTGGATGATTCAGGGTGCTACATGAATGGTGTGAACTTCTCGAAGAGAAGAACACTTACTAAGAAATTGCTAGCTGCAACAAGGGAATATCGCTCTTGTAAACTAAGTGCAGTGATGGCACACTGCATCAAAGCATCTAATGCGCCCTCGGGCAACTGGTAAAATTGTCCCGTGAAATCTTGGGCCACCTGGTGTCGATCATAATGTTTAGAATGATGACCAATCGGAGTTGTAACAAGTATGACGAACTCGGTCCATACACACGAAGAATTCTTGTACGATATCCGGGTTCTGTCAACAACAAGTGTCATCAGCAACGACGATCATTTCAACGAAGTTGAGATGGGTAATGGACATACGCTCTCCATGGCACCAGGAATCCCCATCATCCCGAGACCAGCTCTCAACAACACCGGGAGCGCATCACGCACCACAGCTTCAGCTTCAGGCTTCGGTCCTGCCTTCAGTGATAGAGAAAACACTGGTGGATTCAGTTGTGCGATCAGAATCGTTGCCAGCGATATCCATGCTGCCGTCAGCTGGCGCTGGATTGCCATGCAAACAAGTTCGAGTAGTGGTCCGGCGGATAGAGATATTAGCGTGACATCGGTTGGTAAGGAGGTTATTGATTTGAAGAGATCACTGAGCGCCTATAGCAGCCACGGTGTTAGAGATTGCATCAATAAAACGGGAGGGGCAATCGAGGCGACGTACATGCCCGACACCAGCATCAGCGCTCCACATTTCTACAACATTCCTCACAACACCAAACAGGTGCTCCCGTAACTTGACTGTTCTGGGATCTTCTCTCGCAGCGTTGATCTTTTCCAGTTCAGCGGGTTCGAGCTCACCCTCGAGCAATCCTTCCGTGACGTGAGTCAGGCCTTTGGCAACGCCCGATAAGATCTCGAGTTGTAGAATGGCGAGGGCCCGGGCTTCGTCGGGAAGCTGATCGATGGATGTCAATGATTGATGATGGCAGTATATCTTTGAGCGTAACTCACTGAAGTCGCTGATTGGAGAGCTTCGGCTAGTTTATGTACGATAGGAGTGACGATTGCCTATACATCATCAGCATTTGGCACACGTGTGCATACGAAGGTCTAATCACCTCGAGTGGTGGAATTTCTTGTTCAGGCGGTAGTGCTTGCACTACGCTGGCGATGGACTGCAGTACTTTCCCCTTTTCCGAATCCTGGTCACAGCAGTCAACGGCCAGATCTAGGGAAGGCAACGAAAGACGACGTACAGGGATACTTCCTAAACCATCGTGTAACTGCCCAAACGCGGCTATATGTGGTGCCAGAGCCTTTCTGTTGGCATCACACAAATTCCTCAAAGCAACACCAGCCTGGAGAGACAACGTTTGATTCGGCAATGCATTCACCACATATGAGAGAGCAGCTAGTAGATGTGTCTGTGCTTCAGATTGTAAATTCGTTGGTTGCTGGTGTTGGAGTTGGAAGGATGAGGATTCAAGTGAGGAAGGCTGCATAAGAGGTGTAGCCATTGGTGTCAATGCCGGTGTCGCTGTCGATGATGGTGGGTTGGATTGATTTTGAAGGCTAGCAAACCAAGAAGAGTAGGCACCTACATGACTATGAGAAATCGTCTTTAGTGGTATAAAGGAAATGTGTCACACCTATGACGCCAAGCATGGTCCTTCGTACTCTAGGCTGACCGGTCTGCGGCAATCGTCCAAGTAGTTCGTGACCAAATAGACGGGGTAAGTGGGAAGAATTCTCGGTGAGGTCGATTGCTTCTTGAATTGACATTATGCAATGCAAAGTCGCCTCGACCTCCTGGAGACTTTATCAATTTAGAGACTTGGAGACTTTGCTTCACCACACACCTGCCACCCATCATTCTCGCGAGGTGTATTAAGTCTTTGGATTAGATCATTAATGTAAAAACCGAGCATATCTTCTCTCAAAACGTAATACCTAAGCGCTTCTTAGTTTCTGCATGACTAGGATTCTTGGGAAGGACTCACGCATTAATCAAAGTATCGCCGACGTCTCTCCGATACCTGCATTTGATTTTGAGCTTCGTTCTCAGGGCCCGACTTCATTGACTTACACCTGGAATTTATCGACTTGGTCTAGATCTGCGTGAGCCTGAATCAGGAGAAACCAACTCTGTATACTCACCTTTGCCCCATCCAGATCCCGTCGGCGGGAACGCAACCTTCCTCCTCAGCACTTGCACCAACTCGATATAGACTGCCTTTGCCACTCTGACTTGTTCTTTCTCTCTGGCGTCCCCACCAGCTACAGGTTCCGCGTACTGTCCTACGTCTGTCTCTCCATCCTCGAGATGATAATCGGTACTCCACAGCGCTTCCTGGAACAGGTACCAAAATCCCAGCGTCATCTCACTTTCATCTTCATCGACGCCAAAGTACCCGACTTCTCTCTGGTGTCCCCGCCAGCTACAGGTTCAGCGTACTGTCCTATGTCTGTCTCTCCATCCTCGAGATGATAATCGGTACTCCACAGTGCTTCCTGGAACAGGTACCAAAATCCCAGTGTCATCTCACTTTCATCTTCATCGACGCCAAAGTACCCGGGAAGCCCCGTAAAGGCCAGCATAAGTCGGAGGAAAGAGT
>KQ962845.1:13906-63491 GCA_001563735.1 Leucoagaricus sp. SymC.cos
CCACTAGAAAGGGAGGTTCATTTTAGTTGTCAAGTTGAGTGGAGCGAGAAGAAGGAATGGATGACTCACCCGGCAGGAGGAATGCAAAGAACAGATCCGTCGAATCGTGCTACTTCTGTCCATTGTCCTGAGGAGCCCTCCGAAAAAGAGAGCGCGTACTCTAATGGTGTGGCTTGAACCCGTAATTTTACTGGACCAGTTGTGCTTGAGAGGGGCATGTAGTTCGTCTATCGCAGGCAGAAGTACGATTATTCGGAAGAATGAATTAGTGGACTTACATGGACAATTGTAGCGTTCTCCGTTGTCAAAGCCCAAGGACCAACTTGCTTATTCAACGTCACAGTTCTTACAACCACGAATCTCCCCGTCTGGCCTTCTGGGGGCCCACTCACGCCAACTTCATTGTGCAACATATCGCCATAAAGAATGCCGATGCCCGCCTCTTCCAGGTTAGTCCGTGGAGAAGGGAAATGCAACTCCGTTTCGAACGTCTCATTGTGCGCGGTCTGTTTGCGGAGGAACATCGCCGGAGAGTCGCGGTCACCTGGGGCGTAGGCATTCGGACGAAGTTGAAGAGAGCTGGATGTGAACGAATGGAATGGCGCGTAAGGCGTTCTGAGAGTATAGAATGTGTTGTCGAGAGAGCGGGAAGTGAAGTCGTTAAAGTAAGCCGCGTCTGACTTCCGTGCAGAATCGTCAGAGGCAGGGGCTGATGAGGGTGAGGTAACGTTGACATCGTCATGTGAAAGAACCTCTTCAGATAACGGTTGGTCATTGTTAAACACTGGCCAACCATCAACCCAATCAACAGGGAACAAAAAAGTTTCCCTTCCAAGTTGCTCTCTGCTCAACCGCAAACTATCGTCAAGTGTGCCCTGAGGTCTCACACCCAACGCAACGCCCCACCATTTTCCATCGACGGCTTGTACAATATCCGCGTGACCGGTGTTCTGAACACTCAGATTCGTATTCGCGCCATTGAAGAGGATAGGGTTGTTCGGGTTGTTCTCCCATGGACCTGATGGGTTGACAGAGCTGCGTTGAATGGTAGCGCGATGGGGGATGCCGGTACCACCTTCGGCTATGAGGAGATAATAGGTTGAGTTGATGTGGTAGATGTGAGGACCTTCAGGCCGAGCGGCAGCGTCATGTGTGAGGGTGCCGTTGAAAATAATCTGAGCGGGAGTGAGGGACGTTCCGGTCTCAAGATCAATTTTGGATTGCCAGATGCCTGTGACCTGGAATAAATCGAATGATGGACGATGAAGGAGGAAAAGGCGCACTGTAAATTTTGTCGTGATTGTTGTTTATGCCCGACCAAGTAAGGTATACCTGAAATGACCAGTCAGGTAGAGAAGCAAAGGGGGAGAAAGATGCGCACATCGCCATTTGTATCCCAGAACAGGTCTACATCGTAGCCGAGACTATCTGGAAAAATTGGTTAACGGAGGTGAGATCACGAGGGATAACCACGGACCAAAATAGACAGGGTCACTCCAGTCGTTTGAGAATATATCCTTCGTCTTCACATAGAAAGACCTCGGGAAGAGCCTGAGCTCGGCTAATGCTACAATAAGCCAAGTGTGTCCTTCATAAGAATTGAAACCACTCACAGGTATAGACGTATCGCTTGGTTGAAGTCAAGTAGAAGGTTCCATCATGGTACCGCAGGGATGGTGCCCAGACACCTGCAAATTTGATCGTGCTCCAGTAGTTTACAAGTCATATTCTGTGATCTCAAGAACGCACCAGCATCGGAAGGTGTTCCATATAGCCCCAGCTGCGAAGGTCTGTTCAAGCCATGTCCAATCAATGTCCAGTCAACCAGGTTCTTGCTGTGGTAGATAGGATGGCCAGGATAGTATTCAAATGTAGACGTGACGATGAAATAGTCCTCCCCAACGCGTACAATAGATGGGTCCGGGTTCCAACCAGGCAGGATTGGGTTATTCGGTTTCCCGAACGCCAGTAGAGCAACTGTCAGGAAGAAAAACACAATTGAAGAGCCCATGTGGTCTCTGAGCAAGATGTGAGGACATTATGCGGGGTATTTATACAAAATTTCAAGGGATGTGTATGTGAAGAAACCGATGATGATGGTCGTGGTCAGTTGAAGGTGGTTGTAGGCCAGTCGGCCCGGCGGGCGGCCTGGAGTTCCCGCCCGACCAGAAGGAAAAAACAAGAAATGAATTTAATCTTAGCTCGGAGGGATCCGCAGCCCATGCATTTATAAGCGGATCTCTGACAGTGTGCAGGATTCTAGCGCCCTCGGTCACATTTATACTCGGTTACGCGATGAGTCCTGCCATCTTTCCTCCTTCTTCCACCCACCATGGCGTCGCAGCCAGCACCGCCGCAAAATGAGCGCCAACCTCTCCTGGCAAAGGCCACTGATGAGGAGAACCAGAATGCCCGGGTATCATCCTCAACGGAAGCTGCAGCAGACGACGACACGACGCCCCCATTGACCAAGACGACAATAGCTTGGAACATTGGCTGGGTCATCGCTGGACTGGTTGCCCTGACACTCATCATCAGAGGTTTCATTATGACGGGAGATACAGATGTGCGAATTCCGAATAACTGGTTTCTGAACTCTTCATTATGCTGACTCCAAATATTCAGTTTGATCTCGGAAATGCTCTGAAGAGCGCCATCGGAGGTGGACTTAGTGGAGCAGCTGCTATGATCCTCCAAGTCCTCACTTTGATGCCTTTACGCACGATTATGAACTACCAGTACCGTTTCGGGACGAGCTTTACCGCTGCGACCAAAACTCTCTATCAGGACGGAGGTTGGACTCGTTACTACCAAGGGCTTGTTGCTGCCCTTTTCCAAGGACCTATCGCTCGGTTCGGAGATACAGCTGCTAACGCTGGTATCCTCGCCTTGCTGAACTCGAACCATTACATGCGCACGTTGCCCGAGTTGGTGAAAACCGTGTTTGCATCACTCGCAGCCGCGGCTTTCCGGATGATTCTTACGCCGATCGACACCATTAAGACCACACTCCAGACGCAAGGAAAGCCAGGCATCGCCATTTTGAAAAATAGGGTAATCCCGTCTGTTTCTGTTTTAATATCCGATCGCTGACGAACGTGCGTGCAGATCAAGAGATATGGTATTGGAACAATGTGGTACGGCGCCTTGGCTACTGCGGCTGCCACCTTTGTAGGCCATTACCCGGTATGTCAAGCATGTGGTCGTCCACATCAGCTTAAGCTAATTTGTGCAACAGTGGTTTGGCACGTACAACTTCCTTCAAAGTCACCTTCCCCCGGCCTACACTATCTTGGAGAAACTCTTCAGACAAGCTTTCATTGGATTTTGTTCTTCTGTTGTTTCCGATACCATCTCCAACTCGCTTCGCGTCGTCAAGACCTACCGCCAGGTTAACCATACCCGCGTTAGCTACGTCGAGGCTGCCCGTGCAGTTATCGCAATTGATGGCATGCGGGGCCTTTTCGGTCGTGGACTCAAAACGCGGATCCTTGCCAATGGTTTGCAAGGCCTTATGTTCTCTGTTCTCTGGAGGTTCTTCATGGACTTGTGAGTTTTTTTCTCTTCTATGAAAACGAAGGTTTACTCAAAAGACACCCATAGGTGGAACAAGAATTAAAGAGACGGAGATGGGATGGAGCTAATGACGTACTGTACAGACTGTAGAAGTATGCATATGGATGGAAATACATGATGGAAAAAGGCATGATGTGTCAAATGGGATGACCGAGGGACATACGATAATCACCGAACCGAAGGTCTATATCTCATTGACGAGCTTCTCTATCAGCATCAGGAAACTCGACAATCAAGAATTATAACGCAGAATCAAAAAAGGGAATGAAAAGCCAATCTCGTCAGACAAATCGAAAAACAAAGCAGTGAAAACAAAGGAAAGGAAGCCATCGAGTACTCCGCGAATTCAAACGACACTCTGCCAAGAGTTGATCAATGCTCTGAATTACCGAGTGTCGAACGGTAAAGAGCTATGACGTACGAATTCAATTCCACCATTTTCATTCATGTAGTCAAGCTCGATCCTCAATCCGTCTCTTTGCAAATCCTCAAACTCAGAGATGAATTGCGGGTGAAGAGGCTCGGAGAAACGTATCCGAACATGTTCCAATATCGATGGTTTGTCAATCTCGTCCTCTTCACCATTTCCGTCATCGCCCTCATCACCGTCTTCAGCAGCTACAACCAGCCCGCTCGCTTTTCCCTCTTCTTCTCCATGCGAAGAAGTAGCCTTCCTGTAACGATACGGTTTGGTTGGGAAATGGACGCTGGTACGACGAGAATGGATCATATGGATAAACGCATCCGCAATCGCATTATCCAATTTGACTTCAATTGAAGTCAATTTGGGCAGGAGTGGTAAACCTGAATTCCTCCTTTTACGGCGTGCCGTAAAGTCTCCGTCACTTCCTTCGTCGTCGTCGTCGCCTTCCTCTTCATCCTCTTCATCCTCTACGACGTTTTCATCAAACTCTGTGTACTCTCCGTCCACAACCCAACTCTTCCATCTCAATTCATCGAACACCACATCGGTCACACTCGGTGGTCCGAGGCCTTCTATTAGTGGATGAACCACGAGTTTCTCCACAGTGGGAACCACTCGTAAACCCGCAACGAGATTCTGATCTGAGAGCGCTGTTTTACGCAAGTGGAGCGTTCGGAGGGAGTAAAGCCGAGAGAGGAAACTCGTGAAGCCGGCGGTGCCGAAGTGAGATTTGAGGTTACAGATGGTTAGAGAAATGAGTTTGGGCAGAGATAACAGAGGGAAAAGGGGTGTAAGGTCAATCGACTCGTCCCATGGAGAGGTTAGAATCGAGAGGTGGGTGAGGGATGGATGATGAATGGGTCTGAGGCCGCGTGCTGATGTAGTGTTTGCGGTCGTGCTAGAGGTAGCGGCTGCGGACGTGGCGCCTGGTAGAGTAGGTGTCACAACTGGGGTAGCTATTGATGGAGGGGAGGGAAGCGGGGACGAAGACGTGGTAAGGAAGATGAATCCTGCTTTCTGAAGGGAGGTGGCCTGGTGGAGGATAGATAAACATTCTTCGATGGTGACGGCCATTATCGGAATGTTGGTGAGATTTTGCCAAGGGAATGTGAAGAAAAATGGTGACAGATTGACGCATTCCAGGCTAGCCAACTTGGGCGCAGATTTAAACATCTGGAGCTGGTGCCCAGGAATGGTGTTGTGCCGGCTTGTGGGGCCGTCACTACTATCGGGATCGTCGTCGTCATCATCGCCATTGTCGTCTTCCTCTTCATCATCGTCAGCGTCTACAATTATATCTTGGGTGTCGGTGTCGGTTCCCAGACTTAATTCCGTCAGTAGGGGTACCTTGCCTGCTACCTTCCCAAATCGACGAAACACATTGAACGGCAAATAAAAGAACATCTCCTTCCACCTGACGGAGTGTTTTAATAGACACTCAAGGACAGGATGGCTGGAAGCAAAGGGTGGATCCTCCCAAAACACATAAACGGTCAACGAACATCCGCCAGAACGCTCCATCCACGTGTTGACCAACGCAGCCTGCGATTCAGCCTTGGATATGCCTAACTGGATAAAGAGCCGAGCCCAAAGGCGAGGAGTTGCAAGCGCTGCTGTACGCCAATGCGAACATACATGGGATACGAGGAGGGGATGGTGGATGGTATTTGTTGGTGTTGGAGAGGATGAAGGCGGCGATACAATTAAGTGCAGAAAGATTTCAGATAAGAGTTCAGTGGGGAAGGTATTATGCAGGTCCCAAAGCGCCATGATCTATGTCCTGAGGTCCGCTTGGAGGAGAGAGCTAATTGCCGATGTTGAAATATCTCGGTATCGTTCGTGTGCGCCTGATCGTCTGACCATCAGTGAAATCAGCCACGAATATGTGGAAACCAGAGTGAAACCTTACGACAGGTCCAAATCACCAAGTTTTATAGTTCATCCAATTCCACGTCTCGATTTTATAAAGCTGACATTCAAAGCGTGTCGCTCAAGCCGACAAATAAGTCGAATCCCACAAATCTCGTGGTATCAAACCTCCAAACCGCTTCCACAAACTTCGAAATCAATGCCGATGTGGATCTCTTAGACGATCGCACACGGACTACTCAATCTGTAGGTCCAGGACGAAAAACGCAGGAAGAGAGAAGGAGGAAGGAAGGTGGAACGAGGACAAGAGCCTGGTGAGAGATCATCATCGATGTAATCAGCGTGCGGTTTAGAATAGTCTATCTTTGGAACAGGAATAGTGGGGGAGATGCAGCCTGTTTTTAGAAATTGGTGATCGGACGTTTCCGTGATTCCGGGGAAGCCGAGAAGCCGAGCCAGGGAATCTGGTACCTTCGGAATTGAGTCGGATTATCAGTGCGCACCTTGCATGGAATAGACTTCAAAGTTTTAAGCCTGCACCCTATGAGGACCAGGTTAGGCACGGAAGCGGGCGACTAAAAATTAAATGTCGTACTGTGCTCCGGCTGCTATCAAAGAACCGAGAGCTACGGGCATGACTCCTCTATTATTTCACCGCGCCGCATTATTATTCGCTTTCAGGCTATGTGAAAGACAATGCCACTGGTTCTTCTTCAAACCCTTAATTTGCGAGCTCTATAATACTAGACACTTACATTCTCTGAGCCTGAGGACTGGCTGCTATCATGAGCTCTGACTCCTGTTTTATCTTCAGCTGGAAAAGTCTTCGAACTTCTGGGCTTCACTCAATCCAGTGGACAATCTTCCCCACTAAGCTTGCCAGAAATTTAGGCTTGAGCTTTGTCTTCTATCAACTCAGAACAATTTTTGCGCCGCACCCAGAAGCGATCTGAGGCCTAGCACACGGAGAGATTTGAAAGGAAAGGGGTGGTTTGAAACGGCGTACCAATGGCTGTTGAGCTTGGGGCGTGCAAGAAGGGACAATACCGTGGAATCCGTTTCGAGTGTGCAGGAGAGTAGCTAGAGCCTCGGAAAGTATGCTCTTCGCTTGCCCGACCTCAGACTGACATGGCTTCTCCACCATAGGCAATCGAAGTGTGATACTAACGGCTTCAATGCAATGTCGGTAACTAGTGACCGTGAATGTCTGATCGTCAGCAAGTGTAACCACAATGAAGTGCACGAGTAGAAGATTGTAACACGAGGTGTGACGACTGCAATACTGAGTCACATAACCGAGAAATGCTGAGGTATTGGACCTTGGACTGGACTCAATGAATGATCAACAGCACAAGTGACGCTGGTATACGGAGCTCGCAGCCTCCTCTCAGTTGGTCCCTTTGCGTCATTTAGATTCAGGCTGCTACATTACAATCGAATCTATTTCTGAAATCAGCATGATCGCTCTTGTCTCCGCTAATCCTATCAGCTTTCGTGAAAAGGAAGCTCAAGTCCAGTGGTCGTGCACGTCCGCCCACGAACACTGGAAACGAACTCCTATTCTGTGACTGTGAGGAATCCAGTGGAAGCTTAAATTCTCAATTCTTTGATACTATTCTTTCCGTATTATTTTTACCCGATTCAATTTATCTAAATTATGTCTCATTAGGTTTTTAGTGGACGGACTAGGTTTGCTTGAACCTTTAGACTGAGCATACGGCAACTTGGGATAAACAAGTTGTGACTCCAACTTGATTTTGAGTTACTGTCGATGCTCTGAGGCTGGGGCTGGAGCCCAAGCCTGGTTCCAGTCTCTGACAAGTATAACATTGCATCTCTGGTCGGTTCACTAGAGACATTTCAGGCTCGATTCCTGTCAACGACGGTAGTAACGATTCAATCAACGACTTTGAATCGCCGCCGGTACTCGTTGGGAATTGACATTAATTACAAAACAAAATCATTGAGCGATCTCCAGTCTGAATTCAATTCAATTGTTTAATCGTGACCTGGTCACGAGTTTAAATCGTGGACGATAGTGTTGCTCAGTATCGATTTAGGCGGCGATTCGAACTCGCCAGTTGAATCGTTTCTACCGTTGTTGACAGGAGTCGAGCCTGAAATTGAAATGCCTCGGTTTGATCTATGAAACCATCATGAATATGCCACGAGATCCTCGGCCGCTTAAGTGGATCTTGTTACAGAACTAATAGATCAGAATGATCCCAGGTCATGTTTCCCAGGTCATTCAATGTGAGACATTTTAAGCGTTAATTCCGATCGCATTTAGTGCTCTAAACTCTGGAGTCGTGAAGTGAGTAACCCCGCATCATAGCGTTAAAAAATTAGCGTCTACCAAGACTGTTATTGCCAGACGTAATGTGGCCGTATGCAACAGCGCTCTTCAATGAGCTATGTGTAAACCCAGCTCGCTTCGAATGGATTTCTATCGTCGGAGTTATCAACTCGGCAATGACCATGTGAAGTAAGAGTCAAAGGGTTGCCAACCACTCGCTACTTCTCACATTACCATCAGTCATCTGAAACTTCAAGATGTTCATCCACTCTTGAGATCTCTTTGACTTGTATCCAATACCACACAACCACTGTATACCACATTTTTCAGGGTGCCGCTTCGGAATGTATATGACCTCCACGCTCGGTTGGGTTGCTCAACGCTCGGCTAGAACTGCACTGCCCCCTATGATGTATCCTGAAGATTGCCTGATTGCTACAGTCCAGTAAGACGATTGACGCTCCCCGGCTTTAAGGGTACAAATGCTGTTTGACTTGCTTGTGATGTCATCTGGATCTAAGCAAAGGGAAGGTTGAACGCTCTTATAATAGAACTCTGCTACAGATACCAATCTCGTGGAATGATCGGAGATGAAGAATTTGTCCTGATGCCACATTCAAACACCCATCACGCGGGAACGGCTCTAACTTCAAGTTGATACATAAAGTTGGAAGCGTCGGCTAGGAAAACATTTTCTTTTCCCTTCCTTCCTTTTGCGTGACCCTTTCCTTGTCTGGCGAGGACGTCCCCTGCAACCCAGAAGGACTATCATGGACACTCAAACTGCGACAGAGTATGATCTCGGGCCTGTCTTTGCGCCAATTTTCTGGGGTCAGTAACACTTCCGTTCTCCTAGTTGAGACCTGCTCCTGACGACTTCAAACAGGCTTTTTCGTCTCTATACTGTGCGTAACTTTATCTGTACTGTCATGACTCGCCTGTGATAATCGCTGGGTTTGCTTAGACTTGGGGGAATGACGATCGTCCAAGCTTATATCTACTTCCCGAGCCCCGGCGATAGAATAATGGTCCGAGTGACAGTATGTCCGCACCTTGCCGACTGAAAGACCCGATGACTTATCGACCCTTAGGCTGCTGCAATGCTGTGGGTCTTGATTCTTACTAGCGTTAAACAAACAGGTGTTGACGGGCACTATCACCTTCAGCACCTTCGATCTAGCTTCATCCGCTCTAGTTGCACAATCCATTTACTATTACCTGGTTGGTCGTCCATTTCGCCTTTTTCATCCGAGGGATTTTTGCCCATCATTGTTGATAGGTGCCGCATTACGGGTCTCTAATGCCTCTCAGCTCTATCACGCCGTAAGTTGAATCGCAACACAGCCGTACTCTCAATACTTAAATTTACGCCCTGTAGAGAGTTATCAGCCGAATGCCTTTTCTCGACGATCATCACCGCTATGTAAGCTCAATATTCCTTCGGTGCAAGAGCAGTGAGCCTATACTACGTCGCCCTCAGTTCTCAGGTATACTTTGTTTATCAGCTCGTGGTTGGTAGGTTTCATTTGACCTGTCAAATTAACATTAATTCAAAATCGACTCAAAATCATAGTCAAGCGGTCGGGGAACGGTAGCTGGTTAATAATTGGTGCTATTGTAAGTGGACTACGTCATGGAGCTACGCTATAAGTCCTAAGCTAAATCTCAGGTGATTTGCCTTATTGTGACCTTTGGTATGATGTGTTATGGTTCACTCTAGTCCGAGTGGCTGACACTGATCGAATAATCCCTAGCGGGTGGTGTTGGTAAGTATCAAGCTCGGCCTTGAATCCCCAAGAGCTAAAATAGACACAGGATGTGTCGCCGCTATGTATAAATACCATCATGGCGTCTTAGCCAACAGAAACAGAGTATTTTCGGTATGACTTTATTTCTCTAGACTAACAGGCCGAACTCATGCTTCACGCCGCTGAATTACAGATATTTTTCGGTATAGCCAAAGGAGCTGGCGCAGTGACGGACGTCCTGGCGACCGTTGCAATGTGTCTCTTCCTGACCTCGTCCAAGACTGGCATGAATAGGTTCGTTTACTCTAAGACAGAAAACTACCACTTGCGCTGACGGATATACGCAGAACAAATAGCTTGATACAATCGCTCATGCAATTCGTAATCCACAGAGGCGCACTTGTGACCTTAATCCAAGTCCTCCTCCTCGTCACGTTCTACGCACTTCCGAACAAACTTACTTGGTGTGTTTTCTTCGGGCAACAAATCCTGGAAAAATAATGCTAGATTGTCACTTCAGGTTTGCCTTCCATGTCAATGTCACTAAACTTTATGCGAATACCTTCTGTGAGTCTACCTCGTATGGATTCTCCTTTTCTTGAGAGCTGACTGTTTGATTGCGTAGTTGCCATGTATGTTTCGTTTGAGATCATATCGAAGAATCGTCCTCACACCATATGCAGGTTGAACGCGAGAGCACACCTGAAGGAGAAGCACAACAAGACAATATCTTCGTTCGGCAGCTTTCAGATGAACGCTTCCAAAGTCCTCCACCCAGGTTCAACGCGGGATGGACGAATGGAATTTGCCACTCACTCAAGTTCAAGAAATGTACGTCACCCAGATGTCGTGGTTCCAGAAAAGATTGAGTAATCTCCGCATACAGGAAAATAAGCTTATGGATATGGGGCCAGTGACCGTCACAAAAACGGTCCTCATTTCTGAGCTGTGAACGGGAATGGGATTCATTTTCATTTATGGATATTTAGGGACTATGATGCGTTCTACTGATGACTTGATGCGTTATTGCCATGTCCTGACGAGTTACTGTATGATGTCGCCGGATCTTGAATTAATATCATTCGTTTACTTCTAGGAAACTTCGACGGTGAAGCGCGCGAGGTCTAAGTATGGCTGAAACTACTGTATGATGTCGCCGGATCTTGAATTAATATCATTCGTTTACTTCTTCTAGGAAACTTCGACGGTGAAGCGCGCGAGGTCTAAGTATGGCTGAAGCCGATCAAGTCTAGGCACGGCGACCTCTGCTTATCAAGAAATCCAGGTTATAGAATCACATTACATTATTAGAAGACAACTGACAAGCGTACTACACCGAAATGATCCAGGCAATTGGGCGACAAGATATTACGTGTTCGGGTTCAAAACCATCTGTCTCTTGGCGTACATGACTTGATGAAAGCGGAAGGACCACCATCCCCTTTCTTCTCGTTCTTGAATAGACGCATCGCCTTCACGAGAGCTTGATTTTGGGAACCGCCCTGAAGGACTTTTCGGTAGAGGTAGGCCAGAACCAAGCAAAGAAGTCAAGAATTGCGTTGCATCATCGCCTTCTACAGCCTTGTTGGACTTCCATGGGCGGCACCATAGCTGAAGGGTATTTTGTGCTGAGCGGTGTAGTGCTGAGACTAGGTCTTTATCGCAATTCTGAGGTGAAGAGGTACCAGAGGCCAACGTTGATGAGATGTAAACTGCTTTGATGGTAAATGAAATGTCACTTGGCGTGGAGTCGACGGAGTCGATTGGAATCAGTTCAAGTAATGTACCCAAGGAGCCTAATAACACAGTTAGCTTCCCTGCTTCTTCGCGAATAATCGCCTCACCAGAATGATGAGCCGAGAAAATCCGAGCCATCCCAATGTTGTCTAACAAACGATACGATCTTGAAGAGCCAAAATCACGTTCCCCAAGCAGAATAAGATCAGACAAGATCAAAGCGTCCACAGGAGCCGGAAAAACTGAGCGTGCCTGCAGAGAAGAGCTGCCTTGAGAGTCACCGATAGAGCTTGAACAGCTTAACGCAGAACCATAAGATGAAATGCTGCCCCGCAGTGAAGTTTGAGCATCACGTTGTGCGTCCCAAGCAGTTATAGCCTTCGATAACCGTCTTGTTCTGTGTACTTGAAATGAAGAACCTTGGTCATGGAAGTCGCCTTCAGGAGAAAACCATATTGTAACAGGTCCATGCCAAAGAAGTGCACGTTTTCGATCAGCCAAAAAGGTGAGTGACCTTGAACTCTGGAACCGATCAAGCAAAGAAGAAAGCATCCAGTGTTTTTCTTCTTCCTGTTTCACGGTATCCAGGACATCGAGAACCAGGCCCATTGAATGCAAGAAGCTGAATATCGACAAGTACTGAGGATCATGCCGTGGAGTTAATTCAACTAGCGCCTAAGAGGAATCAGCCAACACGTTTTTACAATGCAATCGCAGGACGAACCGAAAATAGATCGATATATTTCTGTAGCCGTTTCTCGGGCTCGAAGATATATTTCGACAGTGACAATCCAGAACGCTGGGCCTGCTTATCTTGGAGAACAACAAAATTTCCAAAATCGCTTCCATCCTCCATCAAGTGTCGGAGCTGGTGGGCAAAATCTGTCAGGAGTGCAATATAAGGTTGATATATTTCGAAATTCGGGATGAAACTGATCAGGTCCCGAACAACGTCGATTTGTGATCCGCGGAAGATTTCTAGGAGTCGTTCGTGCAGGTGTAAGATATCTTCTAACCAGTCGAGAAATCGAGAGACTCGGGAAGGAACGCCAGAAATCCAAGCCTTACTTCCGTGCAAACGGAGAGGAAGCACATAGAGCTGAATGCACGTTCGCAAGTTTGCGACAAATGTTTTTTCTGTCTCAAGGAGTTGCTGAAGAATGCTAGGTAAAGGCAGTATGTCCTCGACAGAGGATAAATCGGACTGGGGAGGCAGTGAAGGAAATCTTGATATTGGCTGAGGATGATGACGCTTTGGATCCTTGATTAGTAACTGATCGTAAGATCAGCGAGTGACCGTAGTTCGAGTAAGGGACAGTAACACCGACCATATGTTCCGTAGCATCTCCGTTGATGTTTTGTCGTACCTCGTTGAAAGGCTGATGCTTCCCTTTGATGGACTGGAGCATATGTGATGCTCCATGACTGAGAGTGTTATCTATCGCTCCCATCACATCACTGACAGTCGACTCTGACAACCGGTTCTCGAACTGTGGACGCTGGTAGAAACCCTCAAATCGCTGGTGATACTCGTCGGAATCAGACGGCTTCAACCCAAAGGCTTCCCTTGCTCGCGTAGCAACCATGAGGGATCGTCGCGCCAAGCGCGCTGCAGCTCCAACACCAATTTCATCCTCCAGCGGTCTCTCATCATCTTGAGGTGAATTAAGCATTCAGTCAAGTATGTAGACAACGAATGGAGCATACCTTCAGGGGGTTGCGAGCTACCTAGAGATGAAAGTGGAAGAGAGCCTGGCAAGTATTGAGAGCGGCGCCGTGGCTCCGTTGGCGTTGATCTTTTGGAACCTGGTCGTTTGCTCTCAACTGGTTGCATCTGAACCACTCTCATTGGCAAATAACCATGCGAGGAGACATGGGTGGGATCGAAAGAATCTCCTCGCGTAGCATCAAGCTCGCAGGAGGCACTATATGCCACGCCTTGTTCACCATAATATTCACTACTTTCACTTGACTGTGTTGCGCGGCGTTGTGGTTTTTGCTCCAAGGATGAAACGAGGCTGAGCAGAGCAGCACGCTGTTGCATTTCTCCACTCGTTCTCTGTTCGAGAAGAGCGGATGGTTGATCATCTGAACTAGAAGAGTAACGAGAGATCGAAGAAGCAATTGAAGAGCGGGGCCCTATGTTTGTCGAATCTTCTGATTCTGAATAACGATCGTTGATTTCAGGGCGAGGTGATGTGAATGCAGGGAAATGGCAATCAAGGCCGAGTCCAACTGCCAGATGAGGACGAATGCGACCTAAATGCGGAGAGATATCGCTTTCGTTGTCAGAACAGGAAGTAGCCGGAGCAATGGTGTTGATCACGGTCAGCTTTCGCTGGTCTTTACGATCCAACGTAGAGTGACGTTCAATATCAGAGGAATCCGAGTTTTCTGATCGGCTCGAATTTGGGGCAAAACGCGCTCGAAACCGAGGAATGTTCGACCGAGGAGGTTTGGGCAATTGTCGAAAAGTGCTTGATTCTGATGGAAGATGAGGTTTCGACTCTGCAGGTGGATGTTGGGAAGGCGGTGTAATAAAAGGGCTAGTCACGGGTGTTTGGTGTCGTTTACGGGGAGATGAAGAAGCGGCGGTTGCAGGGCTTGGTTGCACAGAGTGAGGAATATTCTGTGTCTAGTAACTTGGTTAGACAGGTATGAATGATAGATTAGAACTAATGGGAACCTTGTGTATCGGCTTTTTAGAGGATCCAGTAGAGGAAATCGTATTCGTTGAATTGGTTGACAGCTTGCGTGTCAAGAGGCTCTTGACGGAACGTAAGGTGGGCGTCCTCATCGAAGGCCGTCCGACGATCGTGTCAGGTCGAGACGTGTCCTGCCTTCGATCCTCCGAGTCAGCTGAAGGATACACGGGAGTCAGTACACGCTTGGGCGTTGGTGGTTGGGCGCGCGGCGTTTGAGCTAGCTCTAGACCTGATTTTCCCGAACATTCCAGAGTCTGAGGTGACAACGGACGACGAGGTCGCCGCTGAAAACAACCATGGTGGGCATTACTCGAAAAGTCAGAGTGATGGTCCGTGTGGTCTGGGGAGTCGTGTAAATGGTGGTGAAGGCTGCGAGAAATCCCATCGTCCTTCACGATTGGAATGGCAGGCGAGAGGCATGAAGGAGGGCGCGTCATTCTACTGATTGTGTCACGCAGAGAGGGCAACAGCTGAGCTTCAATCTGAGGTAGCCCGGTGATCTGGCTTTGCCGTTTTCTGCGAACCGTCGACTTTGTTGAAAGTGAACCAGGGCTC
The DNA here is from genome assembly GCA_001563735.1 of Leucoagaricus sp. SymC.cos. Lineage (NCBI taxonomy): Eukaryota > Fungi > Basidiomycota > Agaricomycetes > Agaricales > Agaricaceae > Leucoagaricus > Leucoagaricus sp. SymC.cos. Next base: position 28,817 of record KQ962845.1, read on the forward strand.
GTGTTCAGGTTACTGCGTCTGAACTCGAAGGATGAGTCGGAAGAAGATGGGTCCGGAAGATAGGATACTGGCATGAATCGCTCGTAGTGGGTAGTGTCTACTTGTTCGCTGGCTTTTGCGGGGGACATCTTCGGTGGATCTGACCGGGGTGTTCGTGGATACGGAATGCCGTTGGCCGCAGCATAATACGAGGGCGGTTGAAACGTCGGCGATTGTATGGTTGCGTTTGGAAGAGAATATCCGGGCTTTGACTTGGTCGTCATATTTCTGGAGGGAAAATTAGGAAAAGGGAGCTAGCGGCATCCAGAAGAATAAATAACGCCCTGCCAAAGCGAAGTGAATGACTGGTGAGCCGATATCCTGGCCTCGCTAGGTCGACTCAGTATTATGACATGTCATCTCGCTGTGGGTCCAGCTGTTGTTGTTGCTTGTTTGGCACCGGCTCATGGCGGCCTCACTTTTCACCTATGCTGCTGACCTCGTAGTTTTCGTATCAATGTTTCTGCTCCAACTCACATACGTTGTCCTCTTGACCCTGCTTTGTTCTATTTGCGTATCATTAAGCTTTGGGCCGTGGAACTTCGTCCTTTTGACCTCTGTCCACCAAATGGTTGTTCCATGACTTCCGACCTCGATAGCTGATACTGGATTCATTGTGAATGAACTATATTTATTCTACCCCAACGATCTGTACCTGCAAAGCCCAATAAGTCTTCTTTATTCTGCTCCCAAACTTCTTCGCCTGTATCCTGACTTGATTCTTTCAGTAATCTCTCCCAGCGTCCACAAGAAACAACGTTCTTCCACTTTTGGCTATCCTCTCCGAAACAAAATCTCGTCCCCTACAGCAATCCCCCAATGATGAAGTATGCAAAAGAAGCCGACTCGCCTATGAAATGGGGACCTTCACTCTTCTCAAACCACTCCCTCAGTTTATCAAATCCCGCCTCCAGCTTCCCCCATGTTGCAACAAGCTCCTCTCCTATGGGTGCCACCTCGTCTTGTTCACCGACTTTCCAAACTGCTCAGAACGAGTCGCACGGAAATCCCTCGTTTCTTCCGATGTGCATCATGGCGACTGGATTGATAAAGATCCATCTCGTTTAAACTTTGAGAGGCGACACGGCTTGAATGAGATGCCTTCAAACTTTTTAAGGCCATTGGAACGCATTAACGAATTCCACGTGCAGTCATCAATATGAAATTGCAGTGAACTGTAGACTTGCAGTCTGGATCGATTGATCAAGGTCCCCCCTACGACGTCGAATTAAAACGGCTTTTACACTACCCCCAAAGGCAGGCGCCTCGGAGGCTTTCCCCTCACACGTTTCGGCTGGAAGAAACTCGAACACGATATCAAGATATCAACTCTACTATGTATAGAATCATAAAATCTGGCCGCTCAACATGACGTTAACTACTTATCGTCAGACATAATTATTTACAAGCCAACTTCACATTTATGCGGTCCTCCTTCTCTTTTACTGTCTCATCTCTGTTCCCAGAATGGTTACCTCATCCTTTTTATCTTCATAACTTTCTCCCCGAAAGCTGCCGCGTTCTCCTCGTCTTTCGCTCATCCAACTTGTCTATAGGAGGGAACTCCTTATCTTTGGTGTTTCCACTGACTTGAGTATTCGCACAACGGTATTCTGTCGTTCGGGGTTGGAATATCTTTTTCGTGTTGCTCCCACAGGAATCGGAACTGGCGCTTTCTCTCGCGACAACCGCGAGACGACTTCATCAACGTTGGGACTGCCTCCCTCTGTTTGTGCTCTAGGGAGATCGTCTAACCCATCAGATGGGCGGGTCTCAGGGTTTTCAGCTCCACCTCTCCTCTACTAGGCAAACTCCGCACTCAGGCGACTTCTCATACATCTCCTCTTCAACGACATGAACATCACTCTCCCGAACGAGGTCCCTGTTTTGTGTATTTTTGGCGGAATTATCCTCGTCCCCGAAGGACCGGCGCCGTGGTGAAAAGTAAATGCATGAGATTCATGTCCGGCCGACACTCCAAGGGACAATAACGTCGCCAGTTGGATTTGTCTTGCTTCATTCTCCTCCGAGGTAGGCGGCCGGAATTCTGCCAACACATCATTACTATCAGATCTGCAGGTTCTGGCGAGTCGAAAGTCTCCTCTCTTGTTACTCGAGGTATGATATGCCTTCTCAGCTGGAACATGCTTTCTTTTGTTTCCTAAGTGGTTCATCATCAGGATCAGCCTGTCTTAACTTCCTGGAGCCGCTGAGTCGAGACGAAACGTACTGCGGCCGGGTCAATCCCCTCTCGTTTCCTTTTCCTATTACACCCTCTCAATAAATGCTGTTAACACCGTGGAGGTGCCGCGTCGTATTCCTGTTCCGGCTGGTTAGAAACAACAATACCAAGCTCTACTGTAAGGACCCACGAGGCAACATCATTGTAGAAAACGTCAACATCCTCTGGTTTCTACACCACCTGTTCGCGAACTCGTAGACTTCCGAACACAGATCGTTGACGAGACTAAGAATGTGAAACTTGTGCGCTACGATGCCTGAGCGGTGCAGGAACCCGGGCGTCTATCCGGATCTGGTATGGGCCTGCCTCAGGCTCTGGCGTTGTATTCGGAAAGGTTGGGAAGGGAATGTGGTAAAGTATTACTATAGATGTGATGATACACTTTACACCTAAGCCATATGTGAATTCATCAATGGGCGTCTATCAAGCTTGAATTACAACAATTTCTTCAGAATTTCTTGTTGTCCGGAGGATTAAAAAAATTCCTCTTATACTCCTTTGTTTTTTATTAGAAAAAGAGAAATCTAAAACTTGAATGAGATACAATGATTGGACCAGGCAGTGCGGTATGCATACGAGGAGAAAGACATAACGCCACCGTACCATCACAGAAAGAATGAAGGAGCGATCAGCGCGGCGCTCCTCGGCTACGCTGAGCGTTCTCGTTGTGTTTTTCCACAATAACAGTGCCTTTGTTTGGTGTGCCTTTTCACACTTGATTCTTGTCCCGTACTTGCTCGGCCTCTTAGATCGCAGTAATTTGTTGGCGTATGGACGCAATCATCAGCCTGCATACTACGAAATGTTGTCTCCGGCACAACAAAAACACAAGAGGGTTCCACAAATGAAAGTTCCCCTTCAGTAGTCAATCATACTCACACTCAAGGGGAAGGTGCACCTTCTTTGTCGCGATGTTTGGAGAGTAGATGGAGGTATCATTAAGTAATGTAAGTGAATAACTCAGGGTATCATACAACTAATCTCTCCTGTATCTTTTCCCGGAGCGTGTATTTCTCTCGAAATGATCCTCATCGTCATCTCGTTGACGTTTTCCGGTTGAAGTGTGTAGACTGCTATCGTGATCCGGCATCCAGTTCCTTGTTCGGCTCGATGCACGTGGACGTGAACCAGGACGAATGTCGTGTTGTTGCGAAGACTGAGGGGCTTCGCGAACGAATCTACTAGGGCCAGGATCACCGAGTCTGCTATGATCTGGATGTTGAGAACGTCCGTGGTCATGACGGGGCCCGTAGCGATCGTCGCGACGCGAGTTGAAAACATCAGGCTGTGAAGTGTGTCTTGTATGTCTTTTTGGGGTTTGAGGATGCTCTGGGAAGTCTTGTCCAAGTGATCGATAATCACGACGGTTACCCAAGCCCGTACGCGGATACTCTTCCCTCCTCGAGCGAGCATTGCGGTCGAGTGTGTACGGCTGAAAGGGGACGTTATTACGGTAGGGGGACAAATAAACAGGAGGGTGATTCGGAGGTGGTTGATATCGAGGCGTATCCGAAGTGATGGACCCTACTACAGTGTAGTTCCGTTCCAACCCCTGACGAACCCAGTGATGGTCTTTCTGTGGGTGCCTTTCCTTAGTTCCTTCATTTAAAACCTCGGAAGGATGGTGAACGGAAGCGTTGGACACGCGATCTTGAGGATTTTGCACCGAGTTCTCGACCTGGGGAGAAACGAAGGGGAGAGGTACAGGGACAAGTACACGAGACAATAGCCCGCTATTGTCTTCAGGAACTGTGGAATTCTCCATGCGCTTCTGTGGGAATGATGCCTTTTCGAGTTGTTCAGCATGACCTGATGGAATCGTTGGTGGCTCGGTGGCGGGGAGAGCTGTTGAAAATAAGGCACTCCTAGAAATGCGGATCAGCCAATGATTCTGCGGTGACGACCTGAAAGCCACGTTCTCGTACCTTTCGCGCATGCACGAAGGACCTGCTTCGGCTTCTCTCTGTTCACCTTGCCTCTGATCCTGGACAACAGATTGGATAATGAAGTTGGTTAGGTCACGAAAATTAAATGAAAAATCACCTTTTTGGCTCGTAATTCTGCTGTTTCTTCTTTCCTTTCTTTTCCTTTCCCCTTTCCAGAGCCGTCGTTCGCCTTATCATCCCCTCTTCCGGCTCTTGGAGCAGCATCTTTATCTGCGATCGTCTGCTTCAGATATATAAGGGATCTGAGGGGTGTAGATTAAGAATAAATACACCAAATCAATCCAGACCGGGCGTACATGTGCATGTCTTCCAGGAAGGCATCGCGATAGTAACGGTAAGCGTCCGCTTCCCAGCATTTCACGAAACGGTGCATTTCACGCATAAGCTGGGCGTAGAGAGAACGAATGTACTTCGCATGATCGAGAGGGGAACGGAACAACCAGTCGCTGATATCTTCTTCTTCTCGCGTTTGCGGTGGCATGATGGGATTGGGTTGTGTGCTTCAAGAAGACGAAAGGTTCTGGGGAAATAAAGAATTCTGCTTCTGTGCTTCTGTCGAATCAGCGCTTGGCTAAATAAGAGAGGAGGTTGTCATGGAAAATGTGGATTCGTGGGCCCATTGTCGGAGTTTTGTGTTTTCTTTCTTGTGGCCAATGAACAATAAGTAAACCCTGGAGGGAACAAAGAAGGAAATAAAGCAAATTCGGACTCGACGACTGCCGAAAAGTGTTTGTTATCAGTAAACAAAAGATCCAAGGGTCGACACGATAGGACACGATTGGAGGAAAAACCAAACAACACGGTTAAAGAAGGGCAGCTACGGATCACCATCTGCCACTGAGGTGTAATTGATGTTTCAATAGGTTTCAATAGTCTCGGCAAAAGACATCAAGAAGACCCTGAACAGCGCCTATAGGGGCTGTGTCCAGGTTCGGACATCTGGAGGCCCAAAATATGAAGCCAAGTTCAGACACCCAGAGGAGGTTTCCTGTGCCAAGGTGAGCACCAGTCGGGAACTGGGACAGGCGGTGCACGGTGGAGATCACATGAGGTGGTATTACAAACTAGTCATTATGTTTTCTGTGATATTGTTCTCGCATTTTGGCAGCTTTTTTCCATTGGAGCTACCAGACACAGATTATGATAAGCCTTACTGGTGGAGATAATCGTGTAGTAGTAAATCTGTCGACATCAACCCTCCCATATTCCGTACACCCTCGATGCAGCAACCTACCGCCCCTTGTGCCAGTTGACAATTGACATTGAGGAGGTGGAGGTTGTCTTCAATCCACAAGAGTGGATCAGAAAAGGCAAGCGATAAAGACTGCAGGCAAGAACACAAGGCATGCATCGGTCACATCTTTATCCAATATTTCTGCTGCATCTTGAATCAGCGTACAAGTTTTCAACCTAGTCGTACACAGCATTTTCTGCTCAGTAGGATCGCTGACCATGTCATATCAGACAAAGGCTTTTGCACACATTCTTCCTCAGGAGTTTGTTGTTATACTCGAGAACAAGCCTGAGAATGAAGAGGATGAAATGAATATTGTCATATCTCATGAAGATACTGAGCGGCTCAAAGACTTGAAGGCGGGCTTATCACAATTTTCGGCGGTGAGTCACATGCAAGTTTTTTTCCAAAGGAAAAAATAAGTGTATATCTTTGTAGACTAGTGCTGTATCAACGTGAAAACGTGAAAAACCACAAATATGATTTTTAGCGATTTTTTCTACATTTTTGGGAGGCTGTTTCCTGGTTCGGACATCTCGACGGCCTCTGACAGAGGCTAAACACTTGTTCGGACACCCGCCGGCGGGTTTTGGGAGGTTTTGGTTCAGACATCCGGACCCCAAAATCACCGATTTTGGACACAACCTCTATAGGCGCTATTCTGCTACGTCAAGGCATGGATATCGCTTCCAAATCGGGACTAGTTAAGCTGAACCTACATAGGTGTTGCTGGTAAGTTGCTCCCGTGTTTGATTTTCCCAACTCGATCGAGGACCGATAACCGGGACGGAAAGGAGTTCCCCGCAGCACTGTGATGGAGTGGTCGCGAGCCGGAAGAGTGCCGAAGGGGTTACACGCTCAAGGTCCAAGATCGCACTTCCCCGTTCTCAATATTCTCCACCAAAACTAGAACAGTTGTTTCAATAGGGTTAGCGAGAAGATGTACTCCTGTGGTAGCTGAGTCGAGGAGAAAATCAGCGAATATTAATGTGGGAATCAGCAGAAGGAAGGTTGATTTGTGATGGCGTGATCGATCGATCTTTCCACAACCCATAATTCAAGAGCACGCCATTGGCCATACGACCTCTACTCCCAATAGCAGGATATAAGAAGCGGCTCTAAATGTACAATCTGCCATCGACAGACTCCTTCTTTCTCACCACTTCTCTCTCAGTCCACTATGGCAAACCCATTTTACAAGCAAGTCCCGGGATTTCTTGGAGATGATTCTTGTTAATTTCCGTATTTCCAGGGAGCCTGAATTCGATACTCTCCAGCTTCATGCTGGACAGGCTCCTGACAAGACCACAAATGCCCGTGCTGTCCCTATCTACGCGTCAACTAGCTTTGTCTTCAATGACACTGCTGTGGGCCCTCTTTTCGCCTCTCTCTGGGACATTAATGTTAATAATTGCTTCAGCACGGCGCCGATCTCTTTGGATTAAGGTAAAAATTCGATTGTCGCTCTCTGCCTCTCTAACACAGATTCAGGTCATTTGGTCACATCTACTCGCGAATTGGTAACCCTACGGTGGTAAGTTTTCCATCGGCCGACGATCCGGCCCGTGTAATGACCAATGATCTCAAGGACGTCTTCGAGGCGCGCATTGCCGCGTTAGAAGGTGGCGCTGCTGCCGTCGCGACTTCTTCTGGGCAAGCTGCGCAATTTTTGGCAATTTCTGCTATTGCCGGTATGGGCGACAACATCGTCTCCACGTGAGTACGACGTCAAAAGATTTGGCTAATTGAGTCTGACTATGAACCAGCTCCTATCTCTATGGTGGTACATATAATCAGTTCAAGGTCACCTTTAAGCAGTTTGGTATCAACGTTAAATGGGTTACCGAGTCTTCTCCTGCAGCCTTCGCTGCCGCCATTGATGAGAGGACAAAGGCCATCTTTGTCGAGAGTATCGCCAACCCGAAATACATCGTCAACGACATTCCTGCGCTCGCAAAAATTGCTCATGACAACGGCATCCCTCTGATCATTGATAACACTTTCGGAATGGGAGGTTATCTCATTAAACCCATCCAGCTGGGCGCTGACATCGTCGGTAAGCTGCCCGCCGCCTCTTTGGTCGCATCATTCCCATAATTCCTTGCAGTCCACAGTGCCACGAAATGGATCGGTGGCCACGGAAACACGATTGCTGGTGTGATCGTCGATTCTGGTAAATTCGACTGGACGAAATCGGGCAAGTTCCCTGGATTTACGGAGCCGTCTGAGGGATATCACGGCCTCAAGTTCAGCGAGACATTCGGCTCTGTTGCCTTTGCAGTCAGAGTCCGCACGGAGGTATGTCATTCACAACTCATCCGTTTCCCTTCTTCTCATTGCCTGAGTTAGCTTCTTCGCGATATTGGTCCTTGCCTCAACCCCTTTGGCGCATTCCTTCTCCTCCAAGGTCTTGAGACCCTCAGTCTTCGTGGTCAACGCCACAGCGAGAATGCCCTTGCCCTCGCGCAATGGTTGGAGAAGCATCCCAAGGTTTCATGGGTTTCATATCTTGGCCTCGAATCACATGAATCTTACGAGTTAGCTCGCAAACTGCTGAGGGGCAACGCTTTTGGTGGTGTTCTCAGCTTCGGGGTGAACGGTGATGCCCAAACTGCCAGCAAGGTCGTCGATAGCCTCAAGCTTGCTAGCAACCTCGCCAACGTCGGTGACTCGAAGACTCTTGTCATTCACCCGGCAACCACTACGCACTCACAACTCACCGCGGAAGAACAGCTCACTTCTGGTGTGACGCCTGATCTTATACGCGTACGTCAGGTCTTGTTGCTTGTTCATGATCGAGGTGCTTAAGGAATTTGCAGGTTTCAGTGGGTACCGAGGACAAGAGCGATATCATTGCTGACTTCGATAACGCCATTCGCATTGCCTTTTCTAACAACTAAATTTATACCAGTAGTCTCCACAAATCCTCGTTCTGTGTATTTATACCTGTAGTTGTGTGTATGTGTGGTTGAAAAGGAAGAGAACCTATCGCATCCAATTGGCATCCTCCCATCGGCCGACACGGCGACACCACCACGGTATGACTTCTCATGGCCCTGGGCGCTTCCGGCACGGATCGTGCCGAGTGCTCCAATCGCCAATCTCGACCATGATGTTAACAAAACGCCAAGTCTGCTCATACAGATGTCGCTCTTAATACTTTCCGCCGCAGATGTTCGACAAGTGGTCTCGTCATTCGACACGAATTTTCTACAAGACCTCATGGCACGCGTTTTCACCTCGATTTCGCGGGCTGAGGTAAATTCCACATCCGGGGAAGCCAGTATCCAGGCTCCTCACCGAACTGCCATTAATATGGCATCCCATACTACGTTATTCATGCCAGCTCGGATACCAGATCCCCGTTCCTCGTTAGAGGGTACTAGCATAAAAGTGGTCAGTGTTCCGCGAAGGCAAGGCGATGTTCGGGGCTTACCTGCGACGACACTCGTGATGAATGAGGATACCGGTGCTGTCGACGCTGTTGTGAACGCTCGAGAGCTTACCGCCCTCCGCAATGCTGCCGGTTTGTTTCTCCTGATCCCCGATTTAAGATAAACTCAACATGTTTTGATCCTTTCCTCAGGATCCCTCTTATCGACCACCCTGGTCGGGGTCAATAAACCCGAAAATATCGTCTTGTTCGGTGCAGGAAAGCAGATTGAAAGTCACATAAACGTTTTTCTCAGGCATTTTCGTTCGATGAAAACCTGCACGATTGTCAATCGTACGCTCAATGAGCGAGCCCTGGACTTGTACAGATCAGCCACAGAAGCCTTCCCTCGTGTCACTTTCCACTTGATCTCGCAGTTGGAAACAGATTCGATTCGAAAAGCTGTACAGGAGGCCAACATTATAATCTGCGCGACACCCTCAACTTCTCCACTTTTCCCTTCATCGTGGGTCGCCTCCGGAACACATGTTGTTCTTGTAGGGAGCTACACGTCTGTCATGCAGGAGGTGGAAGAAGTCCTTGTCAAGAGAGCAATACCGACAGCCCACCCAAATGCTAGCAAACGAATAGATCAGGTGTTGCTTGTCGATTCAAGAGAGGCTTGTATGAAAGAAGCAGGTGATTTGATTAAAGCAGGCATCGATCAAGCTTCTATGCTCGAGGTTGGAGAATTAATTTTGCAGAAAGGAGGTGAGGGGCCAACAGAGATGTCGTCACCCAGTGTGGAGTCTATCCCTATGGACTTCGCGGGCCCTGTTACAATGTTCAAATCAGTGGGAGTTGGTCTGCAAGATGTAGTCATGTCGAAAGAGGTGGTATCTTACGCGAAGAACTCCGTGGGCACAGGGACTCTAATTGAGCACTATGATGCGGCGTATTGAATGCTGTATTTATGATACCAATCCAAACCAGTTCTTCCTTCTTCGCTTTTCGGAAGCCAGCAATACTCGAAAGGTGCTATGATAGTGTCCACGCCATCTAGATAAACTTTCGCTAATCAGATCCTGATCACTCATATTCATCTCTCAAGCCGACTTCGGATCAGTAGCCCGTGGGAGCAAACCCGAGTACGTGGACTATTACAATTTAGGTTGGCCTGAGTGGCAGGTTATTTGGGCATCGTGGTGTCGATGAAAGGGCAGTTCTGAACGACATCTTACTTCCCAAACACCTTCTCAGTTACGCTTCAGTTCGGTATGTCCAGGAAAATGTCTTCGCCTGCCCCAATCTGACCTTGCCAGACATGGAGACTGTCGCCAATTTAACAAGCCAAGGAATAACCGAAGTTGCAGACGTGCTTAACCCTAGTGAGTCAACTGTAGGTCACACCAATATCTTGTCCTCAAATCAACCCAGCATATGATGCGTTCACTCCACTTTTGAAGAAGAATTGGGCCAGCATCGAGGCAGTGAGAAGAGAGACTTTCAAGTACGGAACTGAAGACCGCCATCATGTACGATAATCTTGTTGCGATTCCCCATCCTTTAATGTTGATGCTTCGTCCAATTAGCTTGATATCTACTTCCCTCCGACCGTCCAAACAGAGAAGACTCCTGTTGTTTTCTGGATATATGGTGGAGGGTTTATTACCGGTGCTCGGGTCCTCCCTCCTCCGGTGGAAACCCTTTACCCCAATATCGGCGCTTTCTTCGCTCACCAAGGGTTCATCACTGTCGTTGCTGACTATCGCCTTGTTTGTCCACCGTGGTCAGCTCAGTACCCTAAACCAGTGGAGGACATTCGAGATGCAGTCTCTTGGGTTGTCGCACATCCCAAAGAGTTGACTACCTCGACGACTCCTAATCCTGATGTTGATTCAATTTTCCTTTTCGGCAATTCTGCTGGAGGCACCCACTTGGGCTCGTTGGTTTTCGACACGAACGTGATCCCTCCTGATTCTCATCTCCGCGACCGTATCAAAGGCGCAATCCTCATCGCGGGCTTGTACTACAACGACGCTCGCTCTAGATTTGAGCCAGAGATGCAGCTGTACTATGGCGACAAGTTGGATTCTCACTCCGTCATATCACTGCTGAGGGCTGCAAAAGGAAACGGCCTCACCAAGCTACCGAAAATCATGTTAGCGGAAGCTGAGAACGAGCCTCAAGCCTTCAAAGAGATCAGGAAGAATTTCCAAGACGAGTTAAACGCATTCTTGGGAGAATCTGTCCCGCTTGTTATTGCAAAAAATCACAATCATATCAGCCTTAATTGTTGTCCGTCAAGTGGAGTTGGGGAGGAGTGGGCCATAGAAGCGGCAAAGTGGATTCGGGCGAATGTGTAATCCAGTGCATTACCGTTGAAATTAAATAATATAAATTCGAACAAGACAACTTTTCGCGAAGTCTACTCGAGGGATGTTACTCCACGGCGAAGGTAAAATGGTTCAGTCCAGGTTCGAACTGGAGACCTTCTGTGCACCCATGTAAGACAGAAATCATAACCACTAGACCACTGAACCAGCGCCTGAGTAGACACAAAAGAAATTTATCAGCTAGATGTCTACGTGCATTTTCTCCCTTGACACGAATCCGGGATCACTTTCCCAGGCAAGGTCATCCTAGCACGTCGTACCAGTGTTGGTCAAGGTCGTCAGACCGTCAGAATCCCCTAGTCCAAAGCTACCACAGCTCAAAGAGTAGCATTGCATAGCACTACCGTCTGATTTTTACGCCATCCTGTTAGCAGATTATCGTCCCGACATTGACAGTGACCTTTGGAATAACTGTGGGTTCTGCGCCTGTGAACGGCCGCGCGATGAGGTGGAATTGGCCCGATCGTATACCCCATTAATCCACCGCTGCACCTTCGACAAATTTTGCAACGCTTACACTTCTTCCACCCTTCTCGACCTATCCAAACTGAAAGGAATCAGCCTGGACCCCAAAGTTCGGAGTTGGATGGACAGACACTTGTCTATCTGAAGTGCTTTCTGGTTCCCCACATCGAGATAAGTCGGTTTGGGGCCTGAAACAGTATATAGTGCAGGAGATCACCGATGGCGTTTCTACCGTTCGTCCAACTGCTTCAGTCTCCGCCGACTATGGCTTTTGTAGGTGCAGGACTCCCGAGGGTCGTAAGCTTTTCTTTGATCTCTACAAGGATATCTTCAAACGGAAGGGCCAACTCCGAGTCGTACTAGTCTCCCGTAGTCAGATTAAACTATGTTGTCTTTTGTGATTGGGTGGGACAACATATGTATAACCTCTTCGGCTCCATCAAGCTTGCATCCAAGGCTGACTCTTCGATTACTTCACCCAAGATCTTCAGATGCAACTGAAGCGGAAGAAGTCATACAAGCGTTTGTTAGTAAACACATATCCCTCCCGGCTTCCGCTTCATCCGGCCCCATTGCAGGTGTCACCGTGGTTGAGGATGATATTAAAGAACAGGTACTCGAGACACTTCAACGGGAAAAGTGGAGCTGGTCTTCGCTAAAATGCTACACTGCTTCAAAATCTTGACACAACGGTTTCTTCTCATCTTACCTACTTCAATGATATCTCGAATTCACTTGCTTATTTCGCTACGCTATGCCATTTCATTTCATTCACACACCGCTTATCGCTGTATATATATATATATCCACACTGCGTTGCGTTTCTCGACGATCGATATTCTGCTTGAACCGCTAGACAAGTTCCGGTAGAATTTATCAGCCTTGCAGCATCAACGAGTTCCAGAAAAGAGAGTGCGACTTTAATCCATACATCGTCAGCACCAGATTCCAACGTTTCTCCACTTGGCAAGAGGCATGATACACCAGAAACGGGGTCTCAAAGACAACAAACCTGCGACAAATTAAGGTATTCATTCAAACCTCTACAAAGTCCACCAATTTTACACACATACCCTAGACAAGGTTTACCCAAAAGATGATAGACGAAAACAAAACCACATGGTGCCCAATTTGAGAAAGCGATGTTTGAGTCCGAAAAATAACCATAAGGAATGGATAAGGACAAGCATAGGATGTTGAATGTGTCGAATGGTATATACATGTTGGTACAAGGGCATTCAGGCCACAGCCATACCCTCTAGGAAACTGACCATTTCGGGCATTGATGGACGCAAAGCGCCTTCCTCATTCCAGCAACGATCGAGCATCACCCAGAACGATGTAACGGAGCGAAGTGTCATACCTTGTACGACAAGAGAAACACCTCGGGTGGGTTTGATTCCCCGCATGATGTCAACGGTGACGGAATGATCATTACTGCGATGAGCATACGGCAGTTGCCCAGTCGCGACCTTCAGCAGTAAGTCAGTGCTTCGTTACGAGATTAGAAGTGTTGATATACCTCGAGGCAGACGGCTCCAAATGCATAGACATCACTATGAGTGGTAATTGGCGGAATGCACCCGTCATCTTCTACAAGAGCTAGGATGAGCTCAGGTGCCATCCATCTCGTAGAGCCTGCAAAAAATGAAGTTCCATTCTTGTTGTCGGACTTCGTAATGGTCTCTTCCATAACCTTGGAGAGTCCGAAATCACTGATGATCGCGCAGCCATTATCATCGATAAGGATATTACCCTACATCACAGACAATAAGCATTGAACATAATATAATATCTCCGGAATAGACGTACACCCTTCAGATCTCCATGAATAATGACAGGCTTGAAACCATGCAGATAGGCAATTCCACAGGCTACTTGGATGAGCTAAACCACAATGAGGCCTGCCGGTGAGAACATAAAAGTCAGGACACTCACCAGTTTGAGCCTATTTGCTTGAGAGTTGCGCTTGACGTATTCGCAAATAGTCCCATTGTCGTACCAGAGCGAAACCATTCCGAGGCTATGGGGCGCTTGGACGATGCCAAACAGTTGGCTAATGTTTCGATGGCAGAGTTGATGCCAAGCGAGTACTTCGGATTGAAGGCGCTGGGTGGTGAGTATGAGCAGGCTGTCGGGCATGAACAAACCAAAAATTACCTTCAACAATTTATCGCGAATGTTTTGGGCCATGATTTGGCGCAAAAACTTGACAGCGACCTGCATAGCTGAGTCAGAATCTCCAGGTAATACAACGAAACTCACAAATCTAGTGCGCCTCTCCACAGGATCGTTCCATTTACCTTTCCAAACATCCGAGAACGACCCATGCGCAACTGCAGAATTTCCGACCATCTTGACCTGGTCACTCAGATCCGTGAGAACAACTGAGGGACGAAGAACCAGAGTCTTCGTCACAGTCTCTTGTAAGAACTTCTGTCGGCACCGTTGCTTCAACCGGCTGTAGTCTTGGTGTTCCTGAATCCAACGAAACTCGTCGTATGATGAGATTGAGAGTGCAACGGTACGCAGTGACGAGAAGTAGAGGTAGTGTGGGTAGGTTTGTAGGATCATAGCGTTTCGCAAATGTATATCTAAGGCCGACTCGACACCTACATCAATCCAGACTGTGGGTTGAATGGGTTGGGCGTAAGTCGAATTTGAGGGATAACAGCCATTTGCGGTGCCGAGGATGTATATTGAGAGAGTGGGAAAAATCGGGAAGAATAAGTCGCAGCACGTCCTGGGAGATGATCAGCTAGGCGAAGCAGGAGAATGTGATGAGGGATTGCTTACGGATCCTCTTCAAAGCCTTCGTCCAGAGTTCCGAAGACGCAATCAGGAAGAATGTACTCTTGATCTTCCGAAGCGATACCTAAGCAAACCTCGGCTCCACACAAACGCCAGCAGTATAGCTCCATCATGTTTCGAAACTCATCCAAAGCTGCACCAATGCCATGGGCTCCAATTTCAGGGCGGAAATGGGCAGCGTCTGAATCAGCGGAGGAGTGCCTGAGGAAGGAGATGAACTGGCGTAGAATGAATCGTTTGCGGATTCTCACGAAGAGAGGGCGATAAGCAGGGTAGACACTTCCTTCATGGGGCTTTTCTGCCCCCGCCTCACGCAGTGAAACGATAGTGTTAGAATACCCAGCGCTGTTGCGGAATCGAATGAAGGTGAGATATTTCCGAATAGCTTCAACTTCTGAGCGGCTGAGGGAGACTTTGCGGATAGGCTCTTCTGTGTCGGACCAGACGGTGCGATGTAGGATATCGACGAAAACAGGTTCACTTTGACGTTCCAAAAGTAACAGTTCTTCATTAGCCTGTTCGTAGATTCTGATGGTCTCTTGATCGAGATCATCGGAGTAGATGTCTTGGAAGATAGGTCGTGAAATGAAGGGACCTTGATACAGCTCCGCTAACTCATTGTCGTAGACGTCATATTTATGGACCCGAGGACTCGGAGACGTATTGATGTTTTGAGTCAAACTGGAAGCCAATCAGTCAGCGTCACTACAAGGTGTTAGTGGTATGGACTACCCATGAGACAGCCAAAACCTCCACAAGAATTGCGGGGTATATGCCGGCAAAGGAATGGTCATCCTGCCATCGAATCACTGGGTTCAGATCACTGTATTGGTAAATTGCGTGGCGGCGGGCTTACCAGACCACACTCAGGAAAGTGTCACCAGTAGAGTCGAGACTTGGATGGGACTGAACTGGAATCCACCGTGCATACCTCGAACGAACGAGACGCAAAGAGGGGCCGAACGCGACGTGAGAATAAGGCTGTGTCTAAGGCCACCCTAGCGACAACACGTTCTGGGGTTCCGAGTTACCTTGAGCGCTTCACGAAAAACAGGGACCTATTGAAGCGCCAACTCTTGTAACTGTAAAGAGTGCAGCCCTTTCCTGTAATCAGCAGAGGATGGCCAAATGCAATCAGGGGAAGAGAACGATCAACGTTGCTTCCATTTGGGAAGCGAGTCTATATGTGAGCTGGGACCTGATTGCGTCATTGACCTGGCTATCATTTGTATGAGATCGCCGGGATGACGGGTGAGAGGTTGGAGCATCATAGCTTTGAATAGGTCAGGTTTCGGAGGAACTGGCGTATAAAATCCAGCCACGGTCCACCCATTGGATGCCAAGGGCTATGACAGAATAGAGATGTGCTCCAAGTATGTTCTAGGCCCAGATCACGAGTATCACGGAGCGCTGACCCAAGGGGTTGAACGTGCCAGTGTCAATAAAGAACAAACTGATAGAACCGGCTTTTGCATATGGATCTCGAGGGAACTTAGTGAGGAATGCCTCTAAGCGCCTCCAACAAGCTGTGTGATAAGCGAAAGTAACGTCATCATCAGATGGTTCGTGGGCGTTGGGAAACCGTGTACAGGATACTTGTCAAGTATGACGACATGAATGAGCTGATTGAAAGTGTCATTTGGATGGAAGTCCCTTGAGTACATGGAACTTTTGAATTGTCTTATGAGCTTCCACACTCTTCGAAGCTCATGAACGAGTCACTCCATAATTGGGGCTCAAACCTACCAATCGGCTTCAAGAAAGCAGGATTGAGTATTCAACCTACTAAGAAAACATACGAAATCGCTGACGAGACGATGTCCTTGTCGACCTATCGTGTCTTCGAATGTCTCTGCCCTGGAGGCCTGACACTCGGAAGGGACTACGGCGAGCCCTGTTTCGATTTTGGGGGCATTAGAGAAGCTCTGTTGAGGTTCATGGCTGCACTTGTCGAGGTAAGTTGCGGTGACTTGTATTTGCAGGATACACTGTTACAATTACATAGCGTGTCGCAAAGGCTTGACTGGCGAAACTCAGGGAGAAAAACATACGTAACATGCACCTAGCCGCGCGAGCGTACTTAGATTAGTTTCACACTTCTCCGGACACTCACCGCGTCTTAGTACTACATCGCTTGTTGAGGTATATAAATTAAGAAAACAACATGAATCACACAAACATCTCCAAATAACGCGCTCATGAATATTTACGTGCTAATGATGGCGTGTTTTTTTTTACTTCCCGATCTTTCGTCCGACTACAACTCGAAAAATGGTTGCTCTTGTCCAACGTCCCGCGCCTACTTTCAAGGCCGATGCGGTCGCCGAAGGTACCTTCCAAGAGGTCTCCTTGTCAGATTTCCTTGGCCAATGGTGTGTCACCCTGGCTTTCCTCTCTACTTTTGCGCGGCTAATACCACATTCAAAGGGTTGTTCTTCTGTTCTACCCAATGTACGTTCCAAGTACTAGCCGCACAACATTTCTTCAGCACTGACGAACCCTCTCAAGGGATTTCACCTTTGTCTGCCCTACGTGAGCCTCTACCTCCACTCCTTAGCTGCATCTCAGCGCTTACTCGCATCCAGCGAAATCCTTGCCTTCAACGATGCCCTTCCTCAGTTTAAGGCCTTGAACACTACCGTTCTTGGTGCGCGATATGACCAATACTTCAGGAATTCTCACTCATTTCAAGCTAGGCGTTTCGACCGACTCCAAGTTCTCACACTTCGCCTGGGCTAACCAAAGTCGCAAGGAGGGTGGTCTTGGTCCCAACCTCAAACTTACTTTAGTCGCCGATAGGAGTATGCAAATTTCTCGTGATTACGGCGTTCTGCTTGAGGATGATGGCGTCGCTCTCCGTGGTCTTTTCATTATCGACCCTCAAGGTACTTTGAGGTATGTCAGCTTCTTGTTATAATTAGAAACCTATTAATGTCAATATTTTATTTCAGGCAAATCACTGTCAATGATCTCCCGGTGGGCCGTTCGGTTGACGAAACCATCAGGTTGATTAAGGCCTTCCAGTTTACTGTAAGCATCCGATTCTTTTCCGAAGCCGCTCAATCAATTACTGAATGCCTACTCTTAGGACAAGCACGGCGAGGTCTGCCCTGCCAATTGGACTGAGGGTGCCAAAACCATCAAGCCCAGCCCGAATGGGAGCCTCGAATATTTCTCCGATGTTAACGCTAATGGACATACCAACGGACATACCAACGGACACGCCAACAAACGACCCCGGACCGACTAATCCGTTTCAACACCATTACACCACAATGATATCTTATTCTTGGAACTGCTTACGCTTATATTCTCGGTGCTAATGCCATGCCTTTATCAATTAATGTATATAGATGCCTGTCCCACCGTGCGGAATTGAATCGCCATTGACTGCATTTGTCATCTCGCTCGAATACGCTTATACGCTTACCAAGATCTTAGAGCTACATGACCAAGAAATCATCAAGGCTAGTTGATGATGGATAGATAGTTCTTCCACAAACAATAGTGGAAGGAGGAAACTGAGGCGAGAGGACAGATTTAAAGCAAGGGGAATCAATATTGTCGCCTAACCAACCTACTTAAACCGCTATGCAAGCTTTGATCACCGCTGAACCGAATCTGGCTGTTGTCACTGATGTTCCATTGCCAGAGCCGCAAGCCGGGGAGATCCTGTAAGCTCCAATTCCTTCCACAAAGTTGTTCCTTTCACTGACTTCATTTCGAATTAGCGTTCGCGTACATGCAGTAGCTCTCAACCCAGTGGACGCATTATGTGTTGCCCATCCCTTGGATGAGAACTTCGGAAGGGTTGTTGGTAGCGATTTCACCGGTACAGTGGCAAAACTTGGGCAGGGTGTAAAGAACTGGGCGATCGGGGATCGTGTTGCTGGTTTCGTGTAAGGAGTCGGCTCCATCACTCACGGGCTCTCTTCTAGCTTGCTCTATAAATCCTCGACCGGGAGGCTTCGCAGAATATGCAGTTCTAGAAGAAGATCTCGCGTTCCGAATCCCAGACGGAGTATCATTCGAAGAGGCGGCCACCGTTCTCCTCTGTTCATTGACTGCGGCTCGGGTTCGTTCACCGCTAGCCGGCTTGCTGTGTGACATAGAAGATGAAATACATTCCATAGGCGCTGTTCATTCGACTCGGGCTTCCATCCCCTTTCCCAACTACAGCTGAATTTTATGCTAACTACCCTGTCAAACCAACGCGCACACCCACAATTCTTATCTACTCCGCCTCAACATCCGTCGGTCTCTTTGTCCTCTCTGTCCTTCAATCAATGATCACCGCTGATCCATCCTTCAAAATCAACGTCATTGCGATCGGCTCTTCCAATAATCACGCAAAGTTTGTTTCTCTCGGGGCCCATCATAGCTTCGACTATCGGGATTTTGAATGGCAAAAGAAAGTACTCGTGGCTACAGACGGACAGGGGATCGACTACGCCATAGATTGTCTGTCTGAAGGCGAACGCACGGCGCAAATTTCGCGCGTGTTCGGGACAGGTGACAATCCAGATGGAATTCAAAAGATCTGTTGTTCGTAAAGTTTGGAACCCAGAGAACGATTTATGGTGTTGTGTGGACCGGACTGGGCCATGACGTTGTTTATGATAGTAAGTCTTTGACTTTTAGTTGTTGTCGGTTCGCGACGATAAATGAGTTTTTCAGATGGCCATGTTCTTGAGTCACCGCCAGCGCATCGTCAACAAGCTGTCGACTTCAAGTTCCTTTCAGCTGGCTCACCGTGTGACAAGTCGAAGTTACCGATTGAGCCTAACCCCGTTCGCTTAATGCCTGGTGGCTTGGCTGAAGTTGCCAAGAATGGATTTGAATTACCCGGTTCCGATTTGGTTAACGAGAGGATGAAGTCGTTCAGATCAGAGTCATATATGAAACCGATCTTTGCAGAGAAGTTGGTTTATAGGTTAGCATAAGGTGGTAGATTCATTCCGTTTTGTTTCTTTTTTATTTTTATTTCCCCAGTTTTCTGTTCGAGGTCAGATATTATATTTTGACAGCTATTGTTAGATGAGTCGCTTTGCTTGACACATGAGATGCTTAATGTATACAAGATGCGTCCGAGTTGGTAAAAGCAGAAGCAAGAATTCAAAGCTAGAGATATAATGGCTTTGCGTCCTGCGCGAGTACTTGTGATAAAGCTTGGACTTGGGGCATGGAGCAGGCGTGGAATTTCGGCTCAGAGTGAGGTCAGCAACCCAAATGAACCGGCTGAGATCTCCAAAAACCATGTTCTTCTGATTATCCGCCGTTTAGTCCAACAGCCAAATCTTCCTACAGAATCCCAACTTCTCAAGCCCATCGAAACATCCAGGCACGACACTCGACCTAACATAAATCTTCCTCGTCCCATCCTCCTCCACACCAACCAATCCAAGTCCACTCACACCCAAAACCACCAGTTTCCATCCATCCAATCCCCACTTCGCATGCAACTCCCAATGATAGATAATTCCCCTCACAAAACTCACATCATTCAAACTCCTCTCACTAACACTATTAGAGGTGGAGGTGGAATTACCATCAATATTGATTTCATCCCAATATCTCAGAAGTTCCCGAAATTCCAACTCTTCAGAAACGATCTGAGTACGCATTTTTCGGAGGAGTAGGTAAAATGATTGTAAGAGATCAGATAGGAGTGGGAGTGGGTTGAAGAATCTTGTGGATGGAGGAGGTTCTTTAAAGGAGATGTAATCCCACTTGTCGAGTGTGAAGACGGTAGAGAGGAGGTTGTTGAGTTTGAGGAGGAGGCTAGGGGCAGCTTCAGTGTAGACGGGTTCAGTGGGAATTGGGAGCATTTGGTAGGATATGCTTCTCCACCATTGAGCTACTTTGAACGGTTCTTCACAAACAGACATGAGCTCTCTGGCCAATGGGGTGGATGTAGGGGTACTTACTGATTTGTTTGGCCATTCGGTCCACGCGGCAGGGATTTGGATTAGTAGGCGCAACGTCGAGCCAATGGTAAATGAATCCGATGATAGCGTCCTGTAGGAGTGTCTGTAGAAGCGCTCTCCGATAGCCAGGATCCTTGGCAACACGGTCATGGTGATGTCGAATAATGTCCGCGACGGGTACGATCTGCGGCTTAGGTTGGAGCGATGGACCACCATGCTGAGTCTTGACTGTAGGATCCCTTTTTAAATCCCGGACTTGGGAGTCTTCCACGACGGTTTCGTAGAACATAACCTGGCTGTTATCAAGAATTTGTAAAACGCAAAATGTAATGGAAGCATTCAAGTTTTCAAGTTCTCGACAGATTTCTTGGACAGTTGATTTGTCGCGCATGACATCGAGTAGAGATTCGTCAATATCAGAGGATGGAACTGGGCCAAGGGTATTGACTCCGCATTCCTGATGCTCAGTATGATAGAGGGGAATACCACCGTGGTAGATGTTGACTGTGACATTCTTGGGATTAAAGAGGCGAGTGAATTTGTCGTGTTCGTCTCTTTTAGCCATCAAGGCCTCGAGAAGGTCGTATGGTTGTGCATGGACTGGCGTATGGGATGTGCTGGAAAACATGAAATAACACATGAGGCTTGAGGTAATTTGAGGGAAGGGGCCCAACTCACGGGGCCCAACTCACGAAGATTCTGTCTCTAGCATGAGTGTTTCTGAGATGTCGCGCCTGGAACAGGGAGATGAGTAGCTGGATGTGGGATCCTGAATGAATCGACACGAGACGCTTCGTGTCCTATTTAGAGCGGCTCGCAGGTCGACAGCATGTGAGACGCGTTCCGGAATCTAAGCAAATCAGACAGCAGTTGGTGTTTAAGTGACGCGTTTGATAGACGCAACTTCGGATTCTACGTCAAAAATTCTTGATCGAATTTTGCCAAGATTGGGAACTTGCGTAAGTTCTCAGCGCGTATGTGTCAAGAGGTTCGTGAAGATGAAGGTGAGAAGCACTTGCATACAGAAATCCTCACAACAACGACACCACGTCACGCTCTCTGTGATCCGAGGCAATCCAAGGTCATCGAATATGTGGAAAGGACCTTTGTATTTTACAGGGAGATAGGTACTCCACACATAGGTAAGGCTGCCCTGGGACAAGAGCCTATTGAGGAACATAACAGGAGACAGGTCAATTACCTAAATTTCTTCGGTCCTGGCTTGTCATTCGCCCACATTGACAAGTACAGGCACTCACCTAAGTATCCAAGACGGAAAGGGGAAATACTCAGGCCTTGACATATCGTCCCACACGGTGCCAAAACAGATGCGAATCCGGTTCCCCTTCTTTACCCCAAACACTCCTCTCCTTCCACACGTCTTCATCACCTCTACCTGGGACCTCCTCAACATAAGCATGAGTCGGCTGATCCATTCTACACCCATCGAGCCAAAAGGCCCATAAAGGTGCCCAAAAACGTTGCCACCATGCAACATCCTTGAGTGGACTGAGTACATGCTCGTAGTACAGAAATTGTCCTCCGGGTTTGAGAACGTCGTGTATGAGATTTTTTATGGTAGCTTGGGGATTGGGTACAGAGCAAAGAGTTAAGATTGAGATTATGGTGTCAACTTGGTTGTTGTTGAGAGAGGAGAGGATGGCAGGTGTGTCTTCAGCACCACAAGAAAGGATTTGAAGTTTGCCGTTAGATTCTGTGTACCCTGCTTCGGAAGCGGTAGTACGAAGTTGGTCGTGCATCCGGACGTTGGGCTCTAGGGCGATGTATTTATTTACTTTAGAGTGGTCCAGATATTTCACCGTGTGTCCGTTTCCTGTAATTGCTTAGATTGGTGAACAACCTGCATGAATCTTCGGTTCCGCACCTGCACCAAGATCGAGGATCACACCAGTTGCATGTGGAGTGATGAGCTTGGTTTTCTCCGGTCGTCCATTTTCGTCGACGCCATCGCCAAAAACAACCCAAAGATGTCCCATAAATGTTCGGGAGAGTTGCTGAGGATGAAGCAACAAAAAAGGGTTCTGCCATATCGACGCAAGCGTCGGCCAAAGAGCAATTTGTATCGCGGATCGTAAGTCAGGAAAAAGAGCAAAAGCGGCGGAAAGCTTCATGGGGGTACAGCCAAAGGTCTGAAGCTTCGTCGCTGTAAATAGCAGCACATGTTGGAGTTCCCAGGATGAAATCAAGCGCGTCTATTGTCCACGATTCGCGGAGGATTGATGGACGCCCATGGATGATGACAAATTGCGCTTCCGTGAGAATTGATCGCCGAACGGCCCCAAGTTCAATCACCTCCACGTGACAAGCGCCCGGGGGAATTTGCGTGAGAAAAGTCTGTTTTGAGCTTACTGTTCGCTTGCGTTTCTGGCCTTGCATCCAACTTGCAGCGCACAGTCTGCGCAGGTCTTATCCGTCCTTTTCGTTCGAAATTTCCTTTTTCCTGGTCAGTTTTCTGCTTTTTGAACCGGCTTTTGTATGGATTATTGAAGAAATATGGATCCACCCTGGCGGCTCCACTTACTTTACTTAGGTCTGCTTTGAGTCCCCACTGCTGCGCTACTGTTGACGAGGAAGAGGACGCAGACACCCAAACGCTGACACCCAAAAGGTGTAATTTAATAGACCAATAGATCTTTGATCATCTCCAGTGGATCTACCGTGGTGGCTCCACTTACTTAGGTCTGCCTTGGGCCCCCACTGCTGAGCTGCTGTTGACGAGGAAGAGGACGCTGACACCCAAAAGGTGTAATTTAATAGACCAATAGATCTTTGATCATCTCCTACTCCAGGTGTTCCAGGTGCGTGTCCCATCTCATATAGCTACAGATCACTGAGGTAGGACTGACGATGAACTCGGCAGTATGTCTGGAGTTGTACGTACAAGAGGAGGAGTCGCTCAGACGTTCAATATAGTCGGGGCCGCATTCCTCGCAGCAGTCGGACGTCTCGACAAATCCCTCTCTCCTTCAATCACCCTCACCAAGCTACGCAGTCATTCCTTCGTTCTCTCGGATTGCATGTACATCTTCCATGTGGCCTTGACAGCATTTTGGTTTACAATTATGCAACAACCAGGATTTCCCATCAAGTTGTTGATTCCCATCCTTTGGGCCGTCGCCCTCTTCATCCCACTCACATCTCAGTTCTTCGTTCCTGCGACTCCTATCTTTTCGTACCTCTTATCTTTTTACTCATCGAGATTTATCCCTGAATCTTGGAGACCTGGTATCTCTGTCGCGCTTCTTCCTACGTTGGAATATGTTCTTTATGGGGCGAATATTTCGGATATCTTGACGAGGTTCACACATCCTATCCTCGATATTATCGCTTGGTTCCCGTATGGTGTTGGTCATTTCGTCTTCCCCTTCGTAGTGGCTGCTTTCTTGTGGCTTTTCAGAAGTAAAGAAGTTTTGCGTTTCTGGGGAAAGGCGTTTGGATACATGAACCTTACTGGCGTCCTTTTCCAAATCCTTTTCCCATGTTCCGCACCGTGGTACGAACTCATCCATGGGTTGACACCAGCGAACTATGGTATGAAGGGTTCACCTGGCGGTCTAGCGCGTATCGATGCCCTATTCCACTCTCAAGGCTACACCATCACTTTTTCGAACTCGCCTGTCGTTTTTGGTGCCTTCCCCTCCCTCCACGCAGCATCCGCGACGATGGAAGCTCTCTTCCTCACACACTTCTTCCCTCAAACGACCCGCTATGTCTGGTTCTATGTCGGAGTCCTTTACTGGGCAACGATGTACCTCACACATCACTACCTCATCGACGTCGTAGGTGGTGCCTGTCTCGCTACAGCCTTTTTCTACCTTATGCTCCCAGACGAACTCAAAGGTCCCGGAGCAATCGCCCCTCCGGGTGGTCTCGCCTCCGCATTATCAAGAAGTGGATTATTGAACGGGTCTGGGAGGTCTAAATACGAAATCTATGATCTCGAAGACCCCAGACGGAAGAAAGTAGGAAATGGTACTATTCACGATGCAGCGGATTTTGAGTTGAGTGAGGAAAGTTCGGAAGAGGAGGAGATGGACATTACGTATAGGTCGCCTGTTGTTGGTGCTCATGGGCATCCTGCGACGCCCGCGTCGGCTCAACCATTCATTGCGTCTTCGAACAAAGGTGGTGATGGTTCGGCGAGATCGCAGGGAAAGAAGAGTCACAGACATACGGCGAGTATTGCGAGTTTGATTAGAGGAGATGAAAGGGGACCGGAGGATGGTTGGAGTCCTGTGACTTCGTCGTTTGGTGTTCAGGCTGCACAGAGTGCCGGGTCGCGGGCGAGGGATTGAGGGGATATTCTCGTTCCAGGCGGGTGTGAGTCCCAGGAATGGTGGTTTGATTCTTCCTTCGGCGTTAAGGGAGTGTGCGGTGTGGTATGAATCAGCGATCCGCGGAGAGGAGTAAACGTCTAGGGTATTTTGGTGGAAGAACTACTCATTATTTTCGGTATCACTTTGCCTCATTCCAAAGAATGTGGAAGGATATGGACATGTTGGGATCCTCATGACTCCCCAGTCGCAGCGGTGCTTCGTGGTGTTTCCACATAGACATCATATACTCGCGTACACACTCAAGCGTATGCTCCCTTTACTCATTTGTTTCGAGATACATATACATACGTACATACATACATACGACCATATACCCATCTCTCCTGTTCTCTCATTGGTTTTGTAGATTACATATGTGCTTTGGAGTATTATTAAATAGTCGGTTCGCAAAAAAGGGATTGTAATCAACCTTCTCACATCATGCCGGGGTCCTTTTGCATCAGTCGGCTGTATCTCGTACTGTCCACGATGTAGCTCATAAATCATCAAATGTTCCGTAGCTCAGGCCTCAGGCTCGGAGATGAAAACCAGGGATGAGCAAAAACAAGCGTGACACAGAAGAGGGAGTGACGATGACTGTGACCATCGGAGGTTTGCGATGGTTGATTGATACATTCGCGCTCAGACCAGTCATCCAGGGTACAATTCCCACCTCCTTTTCATATTTTCCTGGCTCACCTTCGTCCAGGGAACACCAGGACTCTGACAATGCTGGACTTTCCTTGGGAAATTCTCAAGGCCGAGACACTACTTGTAATTTCTCGTGACCTTGGTATCAAGCGAACCTTGAAAAGGGAGGAAGTCATTGCTTTTTTACGCGCTGTACAGAAAAAAGGATGTACGTCCCTCTCGTTTTCATTCTTTCTCTGTTGGATTTTTTTTGCTGACTTGACTATTGCTCTGTTATCACGACAACTGCGTTTAGTGGGACCTGCGTTGGCAGATGAAATCGTAAAAGATTTGAACGCACCACCCGTTTCAAGTTCTACAAACGGGATCAACGGACATGCAATCGAGAGCACGCCTTCCTCGCCTTCCTCTCCTGTTGCCCCGATAACAGCCAAGAAAACCCTCACTAAACCCGTTCCTTCAACTCCCTCCCGTCGCATCTCCACGCGAAAACGCCCTGCACCTGAATCTGAACCCGTTGAACCTTTGTTCTTACCAGGTGCTCGGACAGATGACGATGGAGAAGCCGAAGCTGAAGAAGAACCTGAACCTGAATCGATTTCGCAGAACACAAGACGGAGGGGGGTGAAGAGAGCTCGTGTCTCTGATCCTGGGCCTGGATCTGGACCTGGACCTGCGAGAAGCACCAGGTCTCATGGTCCTCCTGCCCCTTCTACTTTGACGACGTCTACCTCTGCTGCTATGAAGAGGTCATCTCCGAGACGTACACGTGGTAGACCTTCCCCTGCTCCTGCTCCTGCTCCTGCTATGAGGAGGCGCGATGATGCTCGTACGAGAGGGAGCACTGGTGTTTCCCAATCTGCTGCAAAACGCAGTACTCGAAGAGTCAGGGTTCAAGCACATGCTGAAGGAGATAGTACAGACGCGGACGCAGATGGTGAACCCGAAGTTGTAGAAGACGAAGAAGACGAAGAAGAGGGAAAAAGTCTCACTGGTCCCGCTGCAGTCGCAGCTGCATTAACAAAAGCAAGCAGAGAGTCCCGTACACCACGTTACGGTCCCCGTGGTCGGTCATCGAAATCATCCTCGACAGCAGCACCAGCTGCCTCTTCTTCGCGAACGACTCGAAGGATGGAGTCGGCTAGTGCACCCGTGACGAGGCCAAAACCCCGTCCTGCAACAGCTTCGCGTACTCGTTCTAGTGCGAAGACGAGTACTGGTTCTGATGGTCGGGCATTGAAACGCACTGCCAAGCCAACAGCCAAAGACTCCCTTTTGTCTCCATCCAAAATTGCTCCTTCGATCTTGAGCAGACCTATCCGCCCCAGGGGACAACAACAACGACTGATTCGGCCAACACAATCTCCGACGAAAGTTCGCTCGCGCAATAATGATGTTTCTAATGGAGAAGATGATGAGACATCCGAGAGTCCTCGGGAAGTTTTCTATGGTGTTGTTTTGAAGAAGCGACGAATCGAACCGTTACCACCAAGGAGTCAGAGCGTCAATGGTGCAGACGACAATGAAAATGAAGGTGAGAACGAGAATGGAGTTGGAGATGGAGAGAGGAGCGTGGCTGTTCATTTGGACGAGTTCGTTGCGAATGGATTGGCAAATCAGCAACAAGGAGGTATGAATGGGATGATGAACATTGATCCTGTTTTGGACCGGGATGATATATCTAGTTTCGGTGGTTCAAATAAAGGTATCTTCTGGATCTTTTAACCCTGGTTTACTTGGTTCGTTTGCTGATTTTCTGTGATAGAGAACGATTTCTCGTTCAGGAATATGTCCGAGAGTACTGAAGGTCCTGAGGGTGCGTTTCTCTCCCCTGACAATCCTTCTCCTTGTACCTGACGCATTCTCGTCTATAGTCGATCGTTTGCCTATCGGCGAGGCAGATGCTGAAGGAGACCCTGAACATGGTCCTCAACCTGAGGGCGATGGCGATGCTATTATGCAAGAAGCACCACGACTTTCGCCTCAAGAACAGGCACAGCCGCAAGTAGAAGAGCTGGTTATCAACGATACTCCTCGTTCACCGCTTCAGGCTGTTCCCGTTCTTGCTCCTGAACCGCAACCAGAGCCTCAAACCGAGCCTCAACTAGAACCACAAGCGGAAATACAACCGCAGGTGATTTTGGAACAACCCGAGCAACAATTCGAGCAACAATTCGAGCAACAACCCGAGCAACAAACCGTATCACAGCCTGATGTGCAACCAGAGCCTCAGGCTCAGGAACCAGTCGTGGTCTTACCACCACCAAGTATTTCTTAGGTCATTTGCATCGAGAACTGTGCGTTTCTTTTTTCCTTGTTCGCATTTTGGTCGAATTGTTGGAGTCCTGTTTCGTTTTGTGTCTGCGTATGATGATTTGGTGATCTCTTTCACTTTCGTTTTTTTCTTGTCATTTCCTTGTATGATAATTTCCTCTTCTCGTGCTTGGCTTCCCCGCTGTTTGGTCAGCGAATTTGGTGTCCGTACGTGAGATGTCGGATCTTTTTCCGAGATGTTTATTGTTTGAAAAGAAAATGAGTTATGGAAAATACAGTGGTCTGTCGCTGATCCTGCCATAATATACAACTATTTAATCTACAATGATATGTGTGTGTTAGTCCTCCGCTTCACACTCATGATGGTGAAGGGCTTCTCGACTCGGAGATTGCTGGCACTATCACTTTCGCATCCCCGTAGAAGGCTTTACCCTGCGAAACAGAATAAGTACAATATCAACCTAACCCTCACAAGAGAGGGAAATGGAGACTGGCCTGATGATTCCAAAATGAATATGCATCGAGATAGGCCTGACCCTCACAAGAGAAGGGAAATGGAGACTGGCCTGATGATTCCAAAATGAATATGCATCGAGATCGTATCCGTCGTTCATAATCGCAATATTGAACTAGAGTCAAAATCAGAACTAGGGTAATGGAGGACTGAGGCTATGCTTGGCGTACTTTCAGACACTTGTATTTCTTCCCCGTTTGTTTGTTCGTTTGCCAAGGTGTCAAGTTGAATAGTTTTTGAAGGTCGACGATAAGTGAACATATGTGTTCGACGCTTGGGCTGAGTCGACCTAAAGATTTAATGAGCTCGTTAGATAAGGGGTCGATTGAGGAGGATCCATCCCTCATTTACCATGCGCGTCAGCGATAAATCTCGGAGGCTCTTCCTCTCTACAGACATATATCTTCTCTTCGAATATTGACGCATCTACTGGTTCGTCTTCATCGAAATACTTTTCAAAAGCTCTATACGTCTCCAAATCGGGATCTAAGATCTCTCCCTATCAAGCAATCCACACTACCATCAACACCCATTACACCGAAGCAGTGAAAACAAAAATCTCACCATAGGTGCGATAGTTTCCCATCCTCTCTCCACAAGCTTCCTTCCATCGACTTCATATAAGATCTCTCTACCCTTAATCACCTCCTCCGGAAACTCGTCAGCTCGAAGACAAACATCAGATCCATAATGGAATTTGATGATATAGCCTTTAACTGGTTTGGCTAAATACCAGAGTAAAGCGCCGTGTGAAACTGCTTTGGCCATTGTCCCGTCGGGTTTGGTGAACTTGACACCTTTGTCTTCGCCCCAGAGTTCAAGTTGTTTGAAGGCGTAGGAGGAGTTCATTAGTCCACCGACCATGATAACGTTCTAGAGTAGAGAAGGAGCATTAGTAACTGTATGCGTGGTGAAGGAAGCATGTGGAGGAGCGAGATGCGAAATGACTGACCTTGATTGTTTTACCGGACCTTTTCCAAATATCTTGGATCCCTTGTTTGATCGCATCCAACGTTGGCTCAAAGAAAGTCTCAAGGTCGGCACTGCAGAAGTGGATTATCGTGGTGAAATTGAGCTATAGGGAATGAAAAGACGAACGCGGGGATAAAAAGCATTCCATCACGAATATTGGCTTTTTCTATCGCTTCAGTTAGTAATTGTATGCGCGGTGAAGGAAGCATGTGGAGGGAAATGCAAGATGACTGACCTTGATTGTTTTACCGGACCTTTTCCAAATATCTTGGATCCCTTGTTTGATCGCATCCAACGTTGGCTCAAAGAAAGTCTCAAGGTCGGCACTGCAGAAGTGGATTATCGTGGTGAAATTGAGCTATAGGGAATGAAAAGACGAACGCGGGGATAAAAAGCATTCCATCACGAATATTGGCTTTTTCTATCGCTTCCGTCGATCCACCTGGTCCTACGCTGTATTCCTTGTCCATTGGAAACGTGAACTATCAATATTACCGTGAGGTTGTTCCGCGATCACGACCACTGAAAATTCGGGTATCAAGAGACTTACAAGCTTCTTCGTATCGCGTTCAAAGTATTCCATGAGTTGTTCTATCCTCTTCTCCGTATCCCATGGCGTTCCTTTGATCTTGTCTACAAACAGTACTCTGAGGTAATTCTAAACAAGCTACAAGTGAGAACGAGGAGCTCACCCGTAATATAGTCTCGTGCCTTCTGGTTGACCAGAACGGCGCCGGAGACTATACCTGACCAGAAAATCAGTCATTTTCTAGGTGTGGAGACTGTTGATGAGTCAGAACGAACATTTCGAGGCGTATTGCTCCCTTAATTCAAGTGGCAGTTCCTGCCTGATATGATAGACGCTGGTGTGATAACGAAATAGCATCAGTCGTACGTATTTGGGAGTCAATTTGAAGAACGAACGAGATATCGATTGTCCCACCACCGGCGTCGCAGACAATGACACTATTGCCTACCTATGCCACAACATAAGCTTAGCCCATCAAAGTACTCGTGTGGACCTCACTCGCCACGTACCTCGAGCCATGAATCGACGTATCCACTATCAGCTGCATACACCATGGCGGCCTCTGACTCTGAAACGAATCGGATTCTGCTCAAGGCTTCCTTCATCAGCCTCTCATGCGGGTTGCGTGGTTGTCCATAACCTCTTCTAACATTTCGCCTTCCCCGCTCGATGACGACTTCTGCAGTCCCCAAGAATCCAGCATCAACGGCTGCACGACGTATTTGATATTGCTGCCTTAACTCCCAGCCGTTTGGAATAGTGAACACCATCTCCGTCGTCGGTGACAGTTTTTCCCATAATTCGTTCCCTCCAGCATGATGTTTGGCGAAATAAGACTTGATATGTAAGAACATGCGGGATACGAAGTCGGAGAAAACTTGTTGTGCATTGAGAAAGTGAGGCAGTGGTGGAACACGATCCATTCCTGTGGCGCAGTGAGGCGGTTTGAACGATAGTTTGAACCTAGCAATACAAATGTGATGAAGTCAAGTTTTACTTTTGCATTGTCAGAATCATGTGTCGCAGACCATTCGACGCGGACCCAGTTTTCTTCAGCTGCACGAGCCTTGAACACCTAAAGATTGCATGAAGTGAGTGTACCAGGAATTAGCACTCGAGTTATTGCCGGATCATATAGCATGTGAAGAGCGTACTAGATTTGTCGTTTCTGCACCCCACCCTCTCGCTTCGCCATTCTGATCATAGTAAATAACGGATGGTACTTTATGATCCTGCTCGTTTGTCTGGACGGATCATTTCAGCGAATCAGTCTGCCAGTCGTGCGAGGGTGATTGTTGACTCCGGGCACGCACTTGGCCTGGCCATCCGGATACCTCAACACGGCTATGAGTCTAGATTTCCCCTTCAAGAATCAAGATGGTGGACAATTTACCAATTCCAGATTTGGGAATCGTCGTGGCTTCAGCAAACATAGCGATGCAGCGGAGCACGTTGTTCCTATATCGATGCTGATCACAAGCTTATCGCACTTTCCTTCGTAAACAAATCGGTGGGGGTCATCGAGATTCAATGGCGTTGGCTCGGGCACTGCCCGTTTCTGAGCACGGCGATCTGATTTCTTGGATGCTTTCTTTAAGGGCATACCGTACAGTAGGGTGTAAGATTCAATAACAAGGATAGCTGAGGACCAAGATGGGAGAAGCGCCAAAGGAGATAGCCGTCCGTGAGAGTCGCTAAATGGTATAGGAACGTCTTTTTTGGGAGAAACCCATGTTCGAAGCGTGACAATAATCCGAGTCTGGGCTGTGCTCAGGGCGCCCCAAACCCTGTTATCCCCCTCTTGAAGGTTGGTGGTTACGTTGACATGACCAATCATCCTACCTCGCTCTGGATAGGACGTCACCCTCCATGGAAAGCATTCAAATGAGATCGAAAACATTTTTTCTCAAGAATACGGCGGTACACTGGAAGCGAGTTAGACGATCCATTTGAATATTAGTTACATCAACCTCACTCTGGATAGGATGTCACCCTCCATGGAAAGCATTCAAATGAGATCGAAAACAATTTTTCTCAAGAATACGGCGGTACACTGGAAGCGAGTTAGACGATCCATTTGAATATTAGTTACATCATACCTTAACAGAAGTCTTCCAAGGGACCGAATGGGATCACATCTGAACCTTGTTTGATGTGATTTGTACGGTTCATAAGTTCGTTTCGCGGACGGCCCTGAAAACTATTGGCGCTCACAGGAGCTTCTGGCTGGTGACAAGACGCAAGTCAGTCTTTCCTGAGGGCGATATGTACATGGATCTGATACCGCACCTCAACGGTTGACGAGAAGGGGTTCGAAGGAAAGGATCATAGTCACGGCCTCATGAAAACAAACGTAAAGAATAGACGGACTTGGGAATGCTGATGATGGTAGTCACGACTTAAAAAAGGAAATTTCAAGACTTGGCTGCGGCGGCAGTGAAACGAAAATCTCAACTCATATCATAGAATCGAGATCGCCGGTCGACATGCGTAATTGCCTGATTGGTGCGCGGACTGGACGACGAAAACATCAGATTTCTCTAGAACTTTGAACTCACTGCTCTGACTGCCAATGTAGAGATCTGAGACCTGATCTGCGTTTTTACCACGACATTAACGGACTCGATGATCATGTAGATACTTGACTGCGCAAGGTGCTCTCTTGGATTTGCATTATCGAGATCGCCGTTCAACACTCCAATGTCTGCATTATGGATCATGGGTTACCTTTATATAATAAACAAATCCGCAGACAGAATCGATCTGTTATCGCCTACTTCATATTTCGTGTACCTATATCTCGAGCGGCTCGCCCAGCCCAGCAACAGATCCGAAGAAAGTCATCTGAGGAATGCGTCAGACCCGACGAAGCGCTAATCCATCCGAAAACCTGAACAAAAATCGTCGTCCAAGTCGTATCTCGACCAAAGACCCAGCAGCACACGCGATCAGACAAATGTCTTCACAAACCCAAGCGGCTTCTTTCACTGCTTTGAATCAACAACCGACTATCAGCGATTCTTATGCCTTGACCATACCAGGGGCGCACGTATCAGTCACACCGCTTTCGCAAGTTCAAGCAGCTTATTCAAGCACTGTGACTGCCCAGCAGCCGATCACCAGCTCTTCGGACAAGATCGCTATCGCCGGTATACGTGATGAAGTCAGGTCCCTCAACTCATCTATCCAGGACCTCGTCGATTTCCTTATTAAAACGAGTGATCTCGTGGACTGTGCAATCGGTTCGAAAAAGACCGCCCATAGCGAACTACTCCCAAGTTAAACCCAAGTCGTACTTGGCTATAGGAGCAGGAAAAGGGACGAAGGGATTCGGTATCATCTCTATGAGACTGTGATCCTCGATCTCGTTATCGACTTCATCTATGACTGCACTCGGGGTGTTGATAGGAGGGAAAAGGGCTTTGGAGATGGTTATTATGAGTTCCACAAGTGGACAACAAAATTGGAGGGCCAAGGTGTGTTATGCAAACTCTTGACAGGTTCTCTGCAGCAGACTGATTTTATTACAAATTAGAGCAATCTCCAGAAGCTCGTCACTGGAGATCCAAGTTTGCTCA
Organism: Leucoagaricus sp. SymC.cos; assembly: GCA_001563735.1. Classification (NCBI taxonomy): domain Eukaryota; kingdom Fungi; phylum Basidiomycota; class Agaricomycetes; order Agaricales; family Agaricaceae; genus Leucoagaricus; species Leucoagaricus sp. SymC.cos. Next base: position 62,105 of record KQ962845.1, read on the forward strand.
AATGCTTGTTCCCCTGCCCCCTCATACTTGGGGTGACCTTGCTGAACAACTCATCTCTGATATTGATGTCCGTCTTTCTCTATTCCTCGGGCAATCTGTCAAGGGCTGGCGAAAAATTATCAAGGCCGAGAACAAAGATACTGCCGTTGTATGAATCTCTGGTGTACTTCAATCAGCATATCTGCTCATGGTGAAAATGAGAGGAGGCATCTTATCCCAGACTTTCAGGCTCGTTCTTGCGGAGAAGGATAAACCCGTTGAACATAATCAAGTTGAGATTTGGCGAGGAGAGGCCCTGAAGATGCCACCTGAGGTAGCTTGCCACGGTCATTGCAAGCGAATTTGAACTCATGGTGTGGGGTAATCATGCGTTTGGCCTGACTGGATTATCGGAGAGCCTAGATGCCCCTGAAGTCTATCTGAAACCACTAGTGACCACAGGAAAGCTATCCATAGACCAGGAATCTCTTGAAGCTGTTATCTAGTCATTGTGCTCCATATTGACATCCTGGAATCACACCCAGCAGTCTCTTTCATTGTACATCTGCAATATCTTTTTAACATACAATTGCTTTTCATCTAGAGATATTCAGTACCTTACAAAAACAACAGAATATAACCAGAGCCCTTTGATGTATAGAGTCAAGAGAGGGTGGTCCCAATGATATCTTCTGAAATAATGCAGGAAAGTGTTAATTAAGATGTGGTAAAATAAGTTTTGCATCACTGCTATCTGTTAATCCCTGCAAACATGGATGAGTTCCTGTGATCCAACAAAACCAAAAGAAATTCACCTTGATTGTCCAGTACGCATATACATCAAGACTACATCCATTATGTCTAATGGAGACGATGAACTACAGAGGAATAGTTGATGACTCAGTCTGCTCATCCTGTTATCCCACCGACATACCTCAAGCCTTTTGAACTTCTTCCCGGTCTTCTTGTTCACTTCCCACGGCGATGCTTCGAAGAGGCTTTTCAAGTTAACAACAATGGTGCAAACGTGTTCAACATTTGGGTTGCGATACCCTTTATATGCCCGGGTAGATATGTTAATGATGTTTAATCTCCAATCAGAGTAAATACATACCAAGGCTTGTCATCAGAAAGGTAGGTGGAACATCTGCTCTGCATAAATATATTTTCTCTTGAAACTTATAAGCTTCGGCGTCTTCTCCCCAATCAACATATCTTTCGAAGTCAGCAGCGATTTCCTTCCCAGGGTTCAGCTCTTCACCCTTCCAGTCACGATAAGCAGACTAGGATTAGAACCACCTAACTTAACAACCCACCTTAGATGCTATATTACTCCAGCCGCCCTCAACAATAGCCGATCCATCAGATGCAGGAATGATAGACTTCCCGATGAGCTCTTCATCAGGAA
>KQ962847.1:0-26698 GCA_001563735.1 Leucoagaricus sp. SymC.cos
AACACGTGCGGAGTCGAATCGAAGGCAAACTGGACATAAGGGGCAAGTTCCAGGCAGCTCTGGGCGAGTCGATAGGCAAGAGTGACGAAGAATTTGCGAGGGTCTGTAACGCTATTACTCCGCGCGAAGAAAAAATTGGAACCCGGGAATTTGATTGAGGAGAAGGATTGGTTGGTGTCGGAGCCCGAGGTGTCAGCGCTTGGTTTTCGTATGAATTTTCGGGCAAGAGATTGTACAATACATGTTTTGCCAACGCCAGCAGGGCCATGGACCCATACGAGTTCGTAGTGGTTGTTGGATTGATTCAGCAGAATATCTGTTAATTGCCCCTCTTCCCGGCGAGTCACTTCGGACGACCCTGCTCCATCACGTCCGGGTGAATCGTGTATGGCATCAAGCAGGACGTTGGCGGGGACTATGTCTGTGACAAGGCGTTAGCCAATGACCGACAAGACTTGTTCTAGTAGTAGAGTAGGATGACGTACGGTTGAGCTCTAAGTCGGACATAATGATGGGATAGAGTCAGGAAAGCTGTTGATCGTCTTACAGGTTTTGTCCCACTGGCAAGATTTAAATAGATGTTGCTGTTCAACGTTCCAAATCACAAACTGAGAAAGGCAGGAATAGCATTGGCTAGATATAGATTTGATAAAGACCTGGTTCGCGTAAGGAGCATTTACAGAAAGGTCACATTTATGAGCATCTTGTCACTTACAAGGGCGACGTCAGAACCTCAGTCATCGCTCGACCACTTCTGTCTCCGCAATTGGGGTTGTGATCGATCGCTGCCCGGGAACCAGCTCCATCTCACTGCTACAAGCCACGTTCAGAGGTCTAGAAAAAGAATGCCTTTCAAAAGACCTGCCCAGAAGGCATAGCTGCTTCGGACAGAAAACGGTGACGCTTCAGCTCGGGATTTCGGCATGCAAGTCCTCCAATTGCGTGAGTTACATGATGACGGACCATTGTAATGGGTCAGGGGCAAATTTGTAGCACCCAGAATTCTTGGGCAATTCTTGGGTCACTCGAAACGTATTGGGCTCTATAGAGTCCGGGTTCCTGGTTCGACGTTGGCGGAAAGATCATTGAAAGTATTCTAGCTAATGCCACGCTGATTGGCGTGTGCATCGAACTGCCTAGCGATTCCGATATAGACAACAGCGGAATATGAAGCAGTGGTCATTGAAATGATCATTTTGCGCGATTGATAGTCATCGTATCAGTCAGAACATTAAACTCAAGTCTGAGCAAGCGAGTTGCGGTAAGTGGTGGTGCGGTGGTGGGGGTCCGAAGTCAGGGACCCCGAAGAAAAGATCTCGGTGTTGTTAATGTTTGTGACTGTAACTGTAACTAGTCAACATCACAAAAAAGACACACGAAGAGTCTGACTACGGGAGACTAGTTCAAAAGGCTGAACACACTTAGTTCCAGTCCCTGGCTATTGTACATTGAATGTCTTGCCTCGTCTCCCACCGATCTGACAATATGACAAGTCCCAACTGTCGTGTTCACTTTCATTCCCGTAGTTGCTGCACAGGATTTTCTGACAGGATCAGGAAGGCTCGGATTGAAAAGGAGGCCAGGAACTTTCGTGTATTAGGACCATTCGCAATGGACTGAAAATCTCTGCCATAAGCTTTGAATCCATTGATGGTGTCCTCCATTATCTTCCCTACGTTGCTGGCCATACTGAACTTGTCGCTGGCGATTCCTCTTGGTCCAGACGTGCAAACTTATTCCTCCGAGTCATTGTCGTTTCGGAACCTTGACACGGACAAACAATTCCTGCTTCTCGCATCTCTAACCCATGATTCCCTTGTGTCAAGTACTTCCGCTGCGCAAGAAGGTCGATCTTCTTATTATCCGACTACAACATCGTTCTCTATATCCCGCTCTTCTGCTGCGTACCCCGGACACGGACTTGAGACAGTCACCGTAACTGTTGTACTTCCAGCATCGACGACAACAGAATATATCACCCTGCCATCATCTACAACAACCAAGACTACTGCATTTGAACCTACTAGCACACTCCTCTTCTTGCCCTCGCCCTCGTTTCTTCCTACACAAACGCCTAAAATTGCTCCACCTCAATCGACTTGGTCCGCCCCACCCCACATGGAAGACCTTTCGAGCTTCAACATCATGTCTTTTCCAAGTGGGCAACACAACGTGAAAGTTGTCTCTACCCTCCCATTCGCATCCTCTCGTAGTCCCGACGATGACTCATCCCTTATTCGAGTCCTTTACCCGGCCCATTCTATCAATCCGGCCCAAAGTCCAGTTGGAGGCGCCAACTTTTATGCTTCTCCGCTCGATCTATCATCCGCAACAAACGTTTCGCTACAATACCGTATTTTCTTTCCAGCTGACTTTGATTGGGTTAAAGGCGGAAAGCTGCCGGGTTTGTATGGCGGTCATACTGGCTGCTCTGGTGGGAGCGATGCTGAGGATTGTTTCAGTACAAGGCTAATGTGGAGGGCGGGAGGCCTCGGTGAACTATACTTGGTTCGTCCCGCTGTTGAGGTCTCTCAGTACTCTGACGCTGAAATCATCAATGCCTAGTACGCACCTAAATCCCGTCAGCCCGATTCCGTCTGCTCTGGTCCTGGGTCTATCTGCAACAGCGATTATGGTTTTTCTATAGGACGTGGTTCATTCACTTGGGCAAGCGATGCTTGGACAACGGTCACTCAAACTATTGTCTTGAACAATGACGGAAAAGCAAACGGGTGGTTCATGCTCGACGTCAACGGAAAGCTTGCGATTGATAGAAAGGATATATACTATCGTCATTGTGACCAACGATCCACTCCGAAGCCCACGAAATCCATTACGGAGACCTCTGTAACCAAGACTCATACGACTCAGGCCAGTACCACTAAAAGTGCAGGTGGCGGTTTGCTCGGTGGCCTCTTGGACCCACTTCTCGGCCATAATGGCGGCTCTAAGGGCATTCTACCCGGCGGTTTGGGCTTGTTAACGGGTCGTGCGCATCTTGAACTTCCATCCTGGCCACATCGACTCCAGCAGTTATTTTCGGTTGATTCGGTTGCTGACACACCTACGAAGAGTCCCTTTCGGGATCTGATCGATGCGGATGTGCAAATCTCTTTAATCTCTGCGAGCGCGAGTATTGGTGACAATGGTGTGTCAGTGGGCGTTGGTTTAGGTGATGATCGTGGCGATGACGGCGGGGAAAACGATCGACCGGTTGGCCTTGTTGGCATATTTTTCAGGTATATACAATTCGCTTTGTGGCTACCTTACGCAACTGACTCAAATTTCTATTTAGTACGTTCTTTGGAGGTCACGATGATAAGTACAAGACGCCGAAAGATCAGTATGTCTGGTTCAAGGACTTTACTCTGATCATTAATGCATGATGCACGGATACTGGCCGCTGACTTGATAAGGAGTTGAGCGGAGCATATTTTCCTGTGTTCATTACCGTAACTGTACCTGAATACATGAGCTTATAAGTAGTTGGCTTTTGACTTGTAACCAGAATTAGAACCTAGTGAAGAGGGAATTGGAACCGGGAGGTGAAAGGGAAACGGTCACTGTGTGTGTAACAGTTGTGTGACAGTCGTGCCAATGGCGTTTTAATCATTGACCACCATTAAGTGTCCTTGAACACTCTCGTGGTCTTCCATTGGCTGAATACAGAACATCCATCAGGCGCTATGATGTAATCATGTCTCAAACCTCTTTATCACGGCAGCCCAACTTTTCAAGCAGACGTCACGCCTAAACGGGTGACATCAGAAGACTTAGAGGTGGTAGTTGACACGCTGAGAATTGAGCAAACAGGTGAGCTTATCATATTCGCGTACTACGTGGCCGTATGATTAATTGGTATCAACCTGTCGTACATTAGCAGACTGCGCATTCTGGTGTTTCGATCAAGCCTTTCGCCTACTTGGTACCGTCACCCTGTCTATCACATCAAAAGTCCATTGTCCGTGCAACCATCGAATCTGAATGAATTATCCATAAGAGTTCGGATATCTCAAATAACGTTCAACCATTGCCCCAATCACCAACCGTCAGCAATCAACATGCTCGCTTGTTCAGCAACTCCATAGACTGGAGCCTGCGTGTGTCCACTCGGAGCGGTTGGCTATGGCGACGAAATTAGAAATATCGTACATGTAACAAGATGGTCAAACTAAATATTCACGAAAACAGACGCGTCAACAACCCACAATCTAGTCGTTCCTTTAACCTTGAAATCCGGGTCCACGACCCCCGCCTCGCATTACGCGGCGACATCGCTGCAGCGCGCCCTCCGTGAAGATAAGGTGCTGCTTCAGAACGTATGAAGACATCGAGGTCGTCATCTGTCGTTACTGGAGGATATACAGAACTAAACACGGAGTCAACAAAACTAGCGCAGTGAAGAGCCTCCTCGTGCTCCTGATCCCTTCGCGTAGGATCGCAAAGTCAGTCTCGTTTGAAAGCAGACGTGGGTTAAAGTTGGCATGGGCAAACAGATCAGAGCTGTGGAGAGTGATTTGACTTGCCAGCATGTTCAAGGTCAGATCGTCATCCAAGAAATTATTCTTCCGTACTCACGCGAAGCAGGCTGCAAGTTGATAGCGGCGAGCTGGACTGTTGTCAAATTTGCAACTGATCTAATTGTTCATGTAAGCTATATACCATGACTTTGCCTCAACCAATATGCTAACCTTCCAGAGGGACCTGACCGTTAACGAATCGGAGAGTTGGCTCCTGGCAAAGGGGTTGCGATTTTAGACTCATTGAGGGGATGTTGTCAAATTTGCAACTGATCTAATTGTTCATGTAAGTTATATACCATGACTTTGCCTCAACCAAGATGCTAACCCTCCGGAGGGAGCTGACCGTTAACGAATCCCAATTTCTTGCGAAGTACACTTCGACATATGGAGAGTTGGCTCCTGGCAAAGGGGTTGCGATTTTAGACTCATTGAGGGGAAGGCGAATCCTGACAATCTAGTTTTTCCAGATTTGAAGGCATCGTCAAGGGACCAGTTCGTTTGACATTCCACTCCGCGAGAGCAGCATCGGAGTCGGAGCTGTGACCTAGTTTCTCTGTGAGTCACCAATGAATCAGCAGCCCTGAGAACGAGCCGCTCACTCTGTGTCTTGTATAGTCGTATTGAAAATGATCGTTGTGTAAACCTAATCAGTGAAATTCCTCCCAACGCTCGGATTATCGACGAGAGCCTTCTCTCCGATCGCTTCCAACTCTTCGCGGTTTCCGATCTCAGAGTTGAGGAGTACGAATGACCCCGCTGGCTACGATCACCTCTTTGTTAGCGAAAAGCTGCTTCCTGGTGCTTTGCGCGTCGAGTCCATCCCATGGAAGTCTGTTCCACCCCCTCCGATTGGCAACATACCAGTCACGTATGTACCCAACAACACATGATATTTGTCTTCGCTGATTTCCAAATATGCTGTAGTAGAGCTGCTCCTCGTCGCGTTATGGTCACTTGTGTATTGAGCCCATGATACAAATAAGATTAATCCATACCGGTCATCCGATCGGGCATAAGCTGAAATAGGCTCACAAACCCCAATTGGTAAACCACCGTTCATGTCCAATAAGAAGGGAAATTCGTCACTCGGTTCTTCGGTCACTTGGAGCAACAGGTCGTTGAAGGGGTGCATCGTGTATGGCACAGACATGAAGAGTTTTCCGTCCTGACCATGCATGAAAGGATCAATATGACCATTTTGAGAACAGTTGGCCGAGTTTTCGACTAATCTCTCAGACTGTTTCTCGCAACGAGCAAAAAGCTTTCTTAGTTTGTGAGCTTGTTAGATAATAAATTCGACGCTGACCTTCATCATGATAGGTAACATACTGTCCCAGCTCATAGCTCAATCATCCCTTGATCCTCTCGAGTACGTGATACCGTCTATGATAGATCTTCAAGTGAACACCTCTTCGAAATGCGCATGGCCTGGAAATCTCACTGATCGAGCTGCATTCACCTGGCATTCTCCCTCTTGGATAGAACGTGGAGCGTCCGTTCGCGTTGGGTTGTGGCGCCGTGGTATAATTCCAATCAACGCGAGTAGCAATCATACGAGAGTTCAAACCAAGAGGTTGTGTCTGGAATATATCTTCGTTTCTGTGTATCAACGGAACATTTGACTTCAAAATGCGGTTTGACGTAGATGGCGAGTCAAGGATGGACATACGAGGGCCCTGCTTCGATGGCCAACACATTCCAATTTGGATTCTCTGCCGGACGTCCTGTGACAACTCCACCGCCCGTACCACCTGAAGGAAATCAGCCCTCACACGATTAAATCATATTCAACGTCTTGGGGTAGGTATCCGGACTCTGAAGAAATATGGCGCCGCACACAGCTCGGATGCCTAAGAGGGCGAAGACAAGTAGAGTCCGATATTGCGCTTTGGCTTGAAACACCTGTAGGCGAGATGGATGTTCATCGCTGGAGTGACAGCAGTTCAAATACCTTCAAGAACAGCTGGTCATAATCTCTGCTTGACCTCACGAATTGAATAGGCGAGAACCAGATCAGTTATGTATCTGAACCTGGCCCCTTTGAACGGTGTTGCTTGTCCGGAGAGACTCATCGAAGATACCCTGGAAACGGACTTTGTTGTACCATCTCCAACGGCGTTGATTTCTTGCGAAAGAGGTTCACTTTATATAATCAATTATACGTCATGCTGGTCAGAATTTTTGGCTGGTCAACAAAGTCGTCGAAAATGTATGTACTTTCGAACTTAAGTTGTGGGTTGGAAATACGAGAGCGCTGTGTTGTTGCTGAATACTCGATTACTCTTCATGGGTTTGCCGCTCAAGAACAAAAGGCCGCTTAAAGTCGGTACTACGTGTGGGTAGACTGTCACTGGAGAAAACCTGAGACTGACTTGGCGAAGAAATCACGTTAGCTTGTTCTTGGGAATAGTTCGAGGCTAATCGATGATTTGAGCAATGTGCAGTTTGCCAAGCACCGTATCTGTCAGCAACAAACATTGAATTGCCGACACAGTGACCTTTTCTTGAGTTGCTGATCACAATACGTCATATTGCAGTGCTGCGGAAGTGTGTCCGGAGATTGCAAAACTCTGATATTGAACTGAACCTTCAAGGCACGGCTGAACACAGAAAAATGGAGGAATGAACATCATTTATCAAGCTACTCAATGAGCAACACGCCGTGAACTAATAATACACGGAACTAGCAGTAGTTATAGTTTCACGTGCATTGGTCAACCACGCGAGAGAACGGTCTAAAGCCTGGAGTCCGTGTCAAGGGTGCACGAGGTACTTCTTCAGGTCTGCCTGCCAACCATTTTTGAGCATGCCAATAACATTCTCAACCAAGGAGAATGACTGCAACATGTACATAAGTGTGGAAGGACGAACGGAGTTCAAGCCTTAAAATTCCTGCCGATTTGTCGCCAGCTTGCTCTGGACCAACAATGATCATGGTGAATCAGGGGAGTGACTGCAACAACGTGGCAGAAGGGGCGAGCTAATAAGCACCTAGATAGAGGAGAAGAATGAGTGCGCTAGCTCTGGCTCTGGTCACCAGGATTCCTCTACAAGCTTATGCGAGAACGACTGAAGTGACCAATAGAGCCTCCCAGGTGCGGAGCGCGCAAAACAGCGCCATCACCAGGATTCCTCGTAGAGCTCACGCGAGAACAACTGAAACAACTGAAAAAGATAAATATGATGGCGCCATCACAGGGATTCCTCGCCGGCTCGGAAACGTATACACGAGAACAACTGTAGTGGCAGGAAGAATAGTAAAAGGCACAGCAAAAGATCCAACCTCCAAAAAGTCTATGATAGCTGATCAATGCGTCGGTCAGGATTTGAAAGGAAAGAAACTTACGGAAAGTGTTTTTCGAGAGGATTTATGTGCTTAAGTTGGCTGGTGTGCAGCCCACAAGCCTGGGAGCCACGCCAAAGGAGCATGAGGTTCCTGGTCAACCTTCCCCGAGAAAAATAAAGCATGTGACAGATGCATCAGCTATCAGGATTCCTCAACAAATCCATATGAGAACAACTGAAACGACCAAAGAGGCATGCTAGGCACAATGACACTACCACCAGGATTCCTTGCTGAACACATGCCAGAATGACTGGAGTGGTGATACCTGATAGAGCTGCGCCACCAGGATTCCTCACCAAGTTCCATATGCGAGAGCAACTAGAGTGACAGCAACAGAGAAAACACAATAATAAATTCAAAGTTTGAATGAAGCTATGATAGCCAATCAACCAGCAGTTCGGGATATCAAAAAGATGTAACATATGACAGGGTAAATGTGAGAAGATTAACATATTAACGTGCTTTAGTCGGCTGGTGTACAGCCTACAAGCCCGGGACCCACGACAAGGGAGCACGAGGTTCCAACAAAACCTTTCCCAGGAAAAATAAGAAGACGTCTGACAGACGCCACAGCCACCAGGATTCCTCTACAAATCAATGCAAGAACAACTGAAATGGCCAAAAAAAGTTGAAAAAAAAAGTTGAAAAACACAATGACACCACCACCAGGATTCCTTGCTGAGGTCTGAGACGCAAGAACAACTGGAGTGATAGTGCTACATCCCCTTCACCAGGATTCCTCGCCGAAATGGATAGCGCGAGAACAACTGGAGTGAAGGGAATGAAAAGGAAACATATTGTCACCGTTGCCAGGGATTTCACTAATTTCCGCATACAAAACAACACTTGGAACAATGGACGGCTGCGAGTCGTGTCACCAGGGTGCCTCAAGGAGCTGATAAAAAGAATGATTGGTATGACAACGACCGCGATGATGATAATGTGATGATGAAATCTGTGATATTGTGTGGGTATTAGACCTGAAGTGCAGGATAAAATTGCGTACCAATTGAAACAAGAGATAAGAAAAGGCAATGCCTGTATAATCATAACAAATGGTCAGCGTGGTTTGGTAGATCCATTATAAAGTAACACACCAGTTCGAGTGACATCGCCAGCTTCGGCATTAACGTGCTTTGGTCAGCTGGTGTTCAGCCTACAAGCCCGGGGCCCACGACAAGGGAGCACGAGGTTCCTACAGAGCCTTCCCCGAGAAATAGAAGAAAGTCGACCTGTCAGATGCCTCAGCCATCAGGATTCCTCTACAAATTCATGCGAGAACAACTGGAATGGCGATACAAGGCATCTCCACCGTGCACCCAATATGAGTACAGGTGTGCCCACGTCACCAGGATTCCTCTACAACTTCATGCGAGAACGACTGAAGTGACAACGGGTTGGTGAAGGGATCTCACCGCCACCAAGTTTTCGCGACCATTGAGGTCAGTGCGATACACCTGATGGTCGGCGAAACGCTTCAGGTATGAAGGTACCTGCTGAGAGAAAGAATCAGCATCAATAAAATAGAGGAGAAGAAGACGAGCAGGGCGTACAGAGTAGTAGTGGTGGTCGAAAGGAAAGAAAGTCTGGGGTGTCCGGCTGAACCACAGGGCTTTTATGGTCCTCTCGAGCGCTCGTGCAATAAGGCAGCTGACACATCTCGGGCTCTTGGAGCTTGAATATCAAACTCCGCGAGGCCCTCATGTCACCAGAAGGCGCAAAAAAGGGTGGTGGTAGACACAGCATATTCTCACAGCTGTGTTCTGCCGAGGGTCCACCGGGGAGTAATTCAATTGTATCTCCCGCCATACTCCTCCATTCAGCACCATTTTTTGAGCACATAGTCGCCGCATATCTGCGCATATACCTACCAGAGGGGATGGTCCTTTGAGTGATGGATCATCTGTGGCCGCGGCGTAAACAGGGAGACGCCTAACCACGGACACCATCATTCGGCTAAAGCGACGATTGACAATGGTGCCCTCAAATTTGCTTGCAGCCGCCCTCGTGCGTACTACAGTACATGTAATTGGTCAGGGCTAGACGATTATTCATACGCTGTATGCTTCTATCTGCCTCCTGAGTTGGAAATTCATGGGCACGACGGGGAATTTGCTGACAATTGGGGATTGGGGTGACATTCCAAAATGCACCGGAATAGTGTCTCGTGGTATAGCATGAAAAGATCTGCTGTGTTAAATACCGATTGGGTGATGTGTGGTGTGAGTGCTGAGCGCTGAGCTAGGATATTTTCCAGAGGGTTAGGGACAACTCAAAAAGTCCTCGCTACCGTTGATGAAGGCTTTCAGTCCGGATGGTAAGGAGAGGCTATACGGCAGAATGAATAGACACGAGTACTCTTATCCGAGTCTCCAGGGAACCGAGCTATTGTCCATATCTTCATCGTCCAGCTAAAAGTGACGCCACACAACAGCTAAAAGGAGTCCGGTCACGGATACCATGACCGTGACGAGCGCGCCAAGACCTCGAAAACTCCCGAATCCACTGCACTGACCAGAAATTAGAATCGATCCGGTCCGAGTGTAAAACCCCGAACTTTGCACACATTAATTCCCAGTCGTGATTTGACGTCGGAGCCATGAGCAATGATAACACTGAACACAAGACCTCAAGCCATCGCGTACTCGTCGCCTCCTTTCATCCTGAATTTTGACAATTGCCTCAATTCCTGGTTCGAGTTCACAAGTGAGCGTCCAGAGTAAGATTTAATGTGGGCCCCTGCAGAATTCAGAACATTCAGTATGGCCATGAATCACGGTCGTGGGTTCGGTTAAGCCAACAACCTCAAATGCAAAGTTGCAAATGCTGGAGATGGCAATGGCAAACAAATCACGCAAGACGATGGTGCGCCCAATATTCACCATCATCGTCCTCTCTCTCCTCACAGTTCTCCTCTACTCTCCGCTGCACGCCGGAAATTTCAAACAAACATCCCTTCAGCACCGCGTTTTGATTCTGATTCCTCACCCTGACGATGATTGCCTCTTCTTTGCCCCCACTATCCTCGCCCTCAACAAGGCAAACACCGAAATATACTCGTTGAGTTTATCGACCGAAACGCAAATGGTGCCATCCGCTCGCGGGAATATCACAAAAGCTACGAGCTACTCGGTATACCAGCTGATCGTCATTGGATCGTCGACCGCCCGTGAGTTGTCTTGATGTTGTGATTACTATTCAGTTAGTTCTAATAACGAGAACAGTGGGCTCCGGAACAATCTTACTACATCTTGGGATCCTCGAGCTATCAGTAAAACTATCCGACTGTACGTGACATCTAACGACATCGATACTGTAAGCTATACTCATACGCCTTCTATCGACTTGAGGCTAATATATGGCAGATTCTAACGTTCGACTATGCTGGCGTCTCGTCAGATCCCAACCACATATCTCTCCCATACGGCATCGCTCAACTTATCCAGACTTTCTACGCCCTCGATAATCCCATCCCCCGACTCTATACCCTCACGACCGTTCCGACGTTGGCCAAATGCATGTCCATCCTTGCACCCTTTATCGCCGAGTTTAATCTCATCCTTACTCAGTCGTTTGACCGATTGTACACAATCTCTGGAGTAGGCAGACCCGCTGCAGATAGAATCCCGCAAGCCTTTGCTAGGGAGGGTATCTCATCAAGCCCCTCAAGAGCCCCTATATTCGTGTCAGGGATTCCGGAATGGTTCCGTTGGCTTTATGTGCTGTTATCACGTTATATGTGGGTCAATGACTGGTTGGAGGTATAGCTTCAGTGACCTGAGTACTGCGCCAGCAATATCAACATTTCGTTTCGTTGACTAATCCATTGATTCAGGCGAAAGAAGGTACTTCAACGAATGATGAGCTAGCATCACGAAAACATTAAGCGCCAGACGAGTGATTATATTGACAGATCTAGCCACGACTAGGTAAGATAATCACAAACAGTCCCAGATTTGACCATATAATACTCATCTGGCGCTTAACTTTTTCGTGATGACTATGGCGCTAGTATGATGTCGAACGATGAAACTGGACATTCAGGCTGCCGCCGCCGCGAGCTCGCAATACGTCGCACTCCTGTATACCCGTGCATATGTATGTCTTATTCATAATCCAATGCCCTCCCTGCTGCACGGAAACTGTTGTCCCTCCAGTCTGGATTGGATGTAGAGCCCTTTGTTGTCATCATCCCTGTTTAAGGCTTTTGAATGATACCGCTGTAATAATCCGTTCACCTCACTCATTGACGCTGATACGATACACGATGTCAAATATGCAAGATTAACATTAAATTGGATGTAGAGCCCTTTGTTGTCATCATCCCTGTAATCCCCTTTTAAGGCTTTTGAATGATACCGCTGTAATAATTCGTTCACCTCGCTCATTGACGCTGATACGATACACGATGTCAAATATGCAAGATTAACATTCAAATACCGCTATGCCGAGCTCGCAATTCATACGAAAGTCCCATCATGCATACGTATGAAATTTAAGCATAATTGAAACTTCGAAAGTCTTCCCCACAGCACACAACCTCTGCCATTCCTTCAGTTCAAATCAAACGTAGAGACCATCGTCGTCATCCTTTTGAGATGATTGAGATGGCCGTTGAGCACTACCGTCTCTCAATTCCTGATCACCTGTCTCGTCAGCGCCCGTTTCGTCAATTTCCTGATTTTCAACCGTGTCACGAGGAAGAACCCGGAACCCTCTGATCCAGTCCCATTGCTTCAGGCCAGGCCCAACAACCAGACCAACATCGGTTCTGTGCTGGACTTTCTCGTCGTAGAAAGGTACAAGGTAGACTTGCTTCGATGGCTCAATACCGAGGATGTAAGATCGTCGAGGCGGGAGTTTCTTCTCTCTTTTGCCATTCTCTGTATTTGTATTGGATGAGGGCGAAGATGGCTCGGCGTCAAAGCCAAATTCGTTTCCGTAACCTGGATGTTGACTCGCGCGCAATTGGACAAGAGGCCCCGGATATAAAAGCTGATATTCTGACATCGTACTCTCCTATTAATCAATCGTCGATCAATCAAAGTACATCTGTTGAAAGTATGTAAACATACCTGAAGGCGTAACAACCACTCAACAAAGTAGCGATCAACGATCGCATGGTCACCCAAGATGGAATAATCGAACTCGAATAGGTCTGGTAAAAGACCCATGGCAGCTTCCGAGTCTTCACCGGTACGCCAACAATCAATGTACCATCTCTTGATGGCGAAGCTGGATTGACCTGACGCTAAGTTCTTCAAGCAACACCGCGCAAGGTCTAGGTGGACTGCCTCGAGATCGAGAGCCCAATTGAGGGAACGAGAAGGCGCTCGCAGGAAGTGGTCAAAAGTGGAATGATGATATTTCAGCTCTCCATCCCCCGCAGAAAGACGAGGCATTCGTGAATTCCTCTTCGATGTCAGCTTGTTAGGCACAGAGACCGCCCAATGAAGACTCTTCAGTGACTGCTGGATTTCATCGGGCCTCACGCCAAATAGAGTTGCGATTTGGGAGATTGTCGGCGGCTTTTGGTCACGAGAAGAGGGCTGCAAACAGGATATCGCCCCAAGAATGCGTTTTGCCGCAGGGACGGAAGCTGCTGGAATCTGAGAGAGGGCGTTTCTGTATGCTTTATCGAGCGCAGAAAACGGGTGATCCGGGCTTGGATATTGACTCCCGATAAAACTATTAGTTGGATGAACACGTGCTCGAGGGTCATCGTCTGGATTGGCGATGTAGGCGAGAATGGAGGCTCCAGCGGCATACAGGCCAGCCGACTGCCACTTAGTTGCGGCCTTTTCCTGAGAGGTTGGCCATTCTTCATCTGCGAGATGGTCTGAGGGAATCGAAGTCAGGCCGCCTGCGTCGATAGCTACAGGAAACGCCGGGTGGGTTGCACGAATATGAGCAAAGCCGCAATCAAGGAATGCATCCATCTCTTCCTCTGTTGCTAAACTGATCACAATCTCATCTGCTTTGGGCGATACAGCCGCAGAACCAGTCACGAAGACCTCCCGAAATCTCGCGTCGGTTTTGGTGCTGAAAATCCATGACCACCGTACTCCTTCGATCCTTTTAGTGAATACATCCCTCACGATCTCGACAACATCCGTCTGCATCTTCCTATCATCACATTCATCTAGACCATCGATGATGACCAGAAGGTCGACATCCACATCTCCATCTTCGGCAGCCACCCAAGCTTGGATCGGCTTAAAAATGAGAGATTCGGCTTGTTCTTTCATCGAGAGGTGTGGAGCATTGCGAAACAGATCTGTGTTGGCATCAAATGCTGATTGAACGAAGGCAGCAAGAGGTGGGAGGCGACTAGCCAGGCCGTATGCGATTGTTAGAAATAACTTGCTGGCGTCGGTGAGCTGATTCTCCCTCGAGAGGAACATTGCTGTGCCGCCATACTGAGCAGCAATTGAACCAAACTCTGCAGTCAGGTAGGTTGGTGGTTCTTCGTTAGTGTCGTCCGAAAGTGACACGGACGTGAAAGGAGGAGGGAGTAGTGCATCCGCTAGAGTTTGCATGAGCGTTGTTTTCCCGGTACCAAGGATTCCGTGCACCCAGAGAAGATGAAATCTTGTCAGAGGGACTCCTCGGGAATGATTTTGTGGGGAGTGAGTCGCAAGCCACGTGGAAATGGCTTGTTTGGCTATGGTATGGGTTCCAAGAAAGCATCGTTGGACGTTGGCTGAGCGAAACGGAGAGTCATGTAAAGCGTTCACAAGCGCCGATGCTGCGAACTCCGGCGATAACGAGACTGATAATTCGGTTAATCACTCGCGATATATGGTGAATGACCCTTTACCATTATCATCTCCCTCTGCCTCCTCGTAAGAAACCACGTTCCAGACCTCCGAGCTCATGCGGTAGAGAGTCAAGGTGTATCAAGGCGAAGGACGAAGCTGTGAATGTCGGCGTCTTCCTACCCACCATGGCCTATTAGAAGAACTCGTGGCCATCTCGGCTGCTACTATTTAAAGGTAGTATTGAGCCTTAGTTACTTTTTGTACGTGAACCTAATACAGACAAATATAGGCGGATCACTGTACAAGCAAGTTTGACTCAAGTTTCAAAATTTCAACGTTCAACGGCGTTCAACGTTCAACCCTGTGTTGCAATCAACTGTCGTCAGGCTCTTTTGGGATTCATTTTCATTTCTTGCATTCTCCCCACATGATAACGTGCTCCAGCTCCATAAGGAGTGCAGAAGTGTTGTCGGAACACGCAGTATCCAGGTTTCTCTGCAATTCGACCAACAAGCAGGAGTCAGCTTCGTTTGGCTCTGTATACTAAACCTAATATGCTATGCGAGAGTCTTCCATGGAGGCTTGACAAGCGTCTGTACACCGACATTCGGAAACTCGGTCTGTGGCGATAACGCGGACCTCGGAAAGGAATTAGATAATAAACTTGAACGCCCTTTTCAATATTAGTCCTCGAGTTCAGCACGTTTTCTAAAACGTTCATGTCACAAGACCAATGCCCTTGAAAAATATCATTATAATCGCCATGACTCACCCACGGCCCTGATGATTGAGAAGGCTTGGTATTCTCTGGGGTTGCAGCTACACTCGATCCTGCTACCTCGTGGTGGCTCATTTCCGCAGCCCTGCCTTAGGATAATCATATATCGCTTGGAACTGGAGGCCTAAGCCCGTTCCAATGACATCCCCACCTTTCCGTGCGCAACAATACCCTTGACAATTATGCCCGATTTAGATTTGGTAGCGAATCCTATATTGAAGTATCTCGAGATTGGCACAATGGTTGCAATGGTCCTCTTTGGGGTATCATCCATGCAAGTTTATCTGTATTTCCAGTGCGTGTCTTTAATCGTAATGTCTTTCCGGACATAGAATGCTCATTATTTATCAGAGAATATCGAAAAGATCCCCTGCATCTCAAAATTTTTGTGAGTGCTCCGATGTCATAAAAATAGGAGTCTATCACGAACGATCCCCAGGCTCTTATAATCTGGTAGAGCTTGCACCTGCGACTGACTATTGCATTGACTCAGAGACCGTCTAATTGGCAGGCTACTTGAGCTCGCTCACACCTTCCTATCAGGTTATAGTGTCTACGCAGTAATTATCAATGTTTTACCTGTGATTCCCTGCTGAGGTGGGCCTCCAGGCAACGGAAAGCCTCTTTGGCTCCCCGCTACTTCTCAAGAAATTTTTGCATCTGAATACTATGACTGCCACAGTGGGGTCCACAATTTCATCGTGCGTACAGGCAAGTACCCTCACGGCCGCAGACAATCCTTTTCACTGACGTGACCTTTACTCATCCCTTGAAGCTATGGTACGCCTATCGACTGTTCGCACTTTCGGGATCCATCTACCTCCCTGCATTCTGCATGGCTATGTCAATTGTCAAACTCGGATTCTTTTATGTCTTGGCCATCTACGAAATCGCATATATCAACACCGAGCCGACATGGAACGCGCTAATCTACGTCCCTGGCGTATTAAGTTGGAGTACTGATATTCTAATTTCTATTGGCTTGACTTGGTGTTTGTGGGTGCGACAAAAAGAAAGAGGGTTTAAGCGAAGGTACGAGGTTATACACTCGTTTAATTGCAAGTCTAGTTGAATCCCAATTAACATGATAGGACTGTCATTGACAAAATCCTGCTCTGGTGCTTGGGTATGAGACCTCGAAAATCATTTTCGTCGGCTGTTTGATCCTCACACAATGTTGTGTTTTTTGCATAGCGGCAAATGTACCAACATGGTCAGTATTTTCTGGAGATTCTCCAGAAGTCATCCTAATTAACTGTCGTAAAGCCTTTTGACATCCCTCAATTTCACATTCGTAAGTCTGCTCGATCAGGGGTTGCACGCAGAAATAACGACACTACAGTACGAAGTCTGGAGTGATTTTGGAGGAAACAATTGTGTCTGGGTACCTTTGACGATCATATCTTGTCGACGTAAGAGTCTTTCCTTGCACTGAATGATTCACGCCTACTCTGAGCAGTATATTCCATGTGTTTATTCGCATCGTAGGCGTTCAATTTGGCTTCACGAGTGTCCATTACCTCACGTAAGATAGACTGATAGCGAAGAAAAGACTAGAGAATACACTACATGTACATTGTGTCAACTCTGCCCTCGTGACGGTGAGTTTATTCTTATCAAACCTTCATCTATGAGTGCTGATACTATTCCTTCAAGGACAACTCGAATGGTGTAAGCGTGTCGCTGGAATTCGCGCAGAGTGTTGTATCTCCTGTCCCGACACTTGACAACTCCTCCAGTGTAAATTGTGGACCACCAGCACAAGGACTCGCACCTCTAACTTCAACAGAAGTCCCTCCGGTGTAAATTTCTGAGTTGTTTCTTTTACTCGAGAATCTGTACAATCTGTAGTTCGTCATCTTGTAAAGAAGCCATTATTGTCGTCCACCTCTACATTGATTTCATTCTTTTAATTCTTCGCTCGAAGTTATTGTGAGGCATTTCTGCGGTAGCTGGCTTTCCGAAGAAATCTGCCATTATATACATACGTTTTTCAATTAACAACCACTCTTCTGAGATTTTCCTCACTTGTTACACAAATATACGATCCTTCTTTGGAGTCAATTACATGCGCATCTAATAATATACCTTCCGCGATCAACAATGCTTATCTACAATGTGTAATGTCTGATGAATACGAAGCACGAACACGGGTTGTTGACCTAAACCTGCTTCTCTTAAACAGCAAAGAGAATGAGTGGCAGGCAATTTAGAGGAAAATAACATATCACATCCGAGTCCGCTGTGTTACATGACCTCCTAACCGGGATACAATCTCAAAACATAGGACAAGCAACAATTGACCTATAAGATCCATCATCGCTGAATGAATAGGCAAAGCGTACATATCCGGATCTCTATTTTTAGACCACAACCAATTGGTCAGCGAGCGAGCGATCAGGAGGGAAGCAAACACCTATAAATCCTGTCAGACGCGCTTGGAATGTGAGAAAAGTACGGAAAAGCTTACAGCACAGCAGAAACATAGCACCGAGAAAGCAATAAACAGAGATGGAACTTTTAGCCATCCTATACTTCGTAAGACGGTGAGGAAGACGATTTCGACGGGAAGTGTGATGAACAAGAGCGTAAGCATGACAAGACGTGGGCTTGGTTGATTGTCAGATAGTTGAGTAACGGATTTAGATAGCGCGGCGGCGTGAAGGGCTGTGGAAAGTCGGGATACAAAGATTGAACCAGCAGCGCCTGGTAGACCTGGATCATGATAGGACATTAGAATAATGAGTGTCGCGTCCAGGACGTGGGCACGTACCGCTTATCACGACTGCGAGAATTGCAAAGCCCTCGTATTTGCTCACAAACATATCCAACACGATCCCAGTCCCACTACTAATGATCATTGCACCGAACAATGGTGTCCAGCCGACACCCAACAGCGGCCGGACATATTTATTTCGAAGAGTGTATGTGAGGGAGGTCACAGCGGTCACGACAACAATGATGCCAACCATGAAGGGAATGGGGGTGTGAAGGAAAGGTATGAGAATGGCTGAGACAAGGCCAATGAGACAGAGCGTTACGAGGTCGCCGAGGCAGGATGCTATCGCTGGTGCGATGTTGTCTGAATAACCAACCAGAACCATATGAATGATGCATTAAAGCTTGAATTGTGGATAAATGGGGACATGACGTACCGGGATTGCGATTGAATTTTCGACAGAGGACGATCAGGGTGCACATGAATGAGCCAAGGATAAGGCCAGAGAGACATGCTGCTGACATAGTCGTCGAAGCTACCATGAGAAGGCTGAGAGAGATCATGAATGTCAGTGATGCCAAGAAAGTGATGAGATTTACTTCAGAGTTGACTTACGTGGCGAGGTCAGTGTTGCGTTTTGCTTCGGGATGAGGATGTGGAATGGGTTTTCTTCGTACGAGGCCATAGGGTATCCACAGGTCACGAGCCAGGAGGGCGGAAGTTGTGGAGTTACTGGTAGATGCAGCCGAGGGTGCTTCATGGGGGACAAACAATCCAAGAATGATTGCGATGAAGGCAGCGACGAAGGATACGACAGCGGCTTGGACTTGTAACAGAGTCAAGTTTCCAATAACCATGGCACGACGTTGTTTTGGTTCGTCGAGGTCGCCGACGTTCGCGGCGGTTCCCAGACGCGCGGAGAGATTCATCTCGAGGTTTCCTTTGAGATTGAGGACGACAGGGATGATCATTATTAGTTGATCGACCTCTTTCATGGCCCGCCAATGCTGTATCGAGACAGCTCATGTCAGTCTGAGACCTTGATTTGAAGCGGGGTCGTCACGTACAGAGACTTGATCCAGTAATTTTCCCGTAAATAATAGACTGATAGTTGTGAGCAATAGTGTAGGGGCGCTCTGGTCACTATTAGACATGTTTTGCAAAGTTTACGCAAATCCAAGCACACCTCTAGGACAATATTTTTCGTTTGCAGCCATAGTCGTTGAGGCGAGAAGTGATGTCGTGGCGACCGGTGTCCAAGCAGTGCGGCTTCTCCGGTATCTTCGCCGTCATCGTCGGAATCGTCGGGAAAGTCGTTGTGCTTGTCGAACATGTCCTCCATGGCAATGACCTCGATGTCATCGTCGAGAGTGTCTCTGTGGCCGGAGTTGTGACCTGGAGAACTCGCGGGCATAGTAGTGAATGATGGTGGAAAGGATAAGTAGGCGTGGGAAACCTGGAGTAATCACTGTAAACACTCTTCCTCCTTCTTCATCCACTACTCTCATCATTCTACTCCCGTCTTTACTGTCGTGCTCAACGACCTCAGAGTTTTTGCGGCCTGTATCTGCGCTGTCAGCTTGGCTATAAACGCCTACATTCGTGTGTTCTGTGCGACGCACTGTACAACCACTGGCCATGCCTTCCAAGCTCAACCCATACCAAATACCCGATTCAAGTTCCTCCGCTTTCCTCAAGAACACTCCAGATGCAGTGCCTTCAGTCGACGATCTTGAGCGGATACACTCAGAACTAAAAATGCTCAGGCAACGAGCGGTCGAAAGGGCCAGGAAGGCGGGCGAAGACTTGAGGACTATTGAAGAGTCAATGCGCCGGATGAAAGAGAAGGAGAAGGGCAAACTCAAGGCAGTTGATAAGATCAAACGCGAACGCGACTGTATGTCAACTCTCTTTGGAATGTTTCTTCTGGAATCTTATGGACCCTTTTCATATCACTCAATCCGCTATTTGTTCTTACGCGTTTACCTACCTTGCGTCATATCTCAACCTAAATTCACGGTGGCTGTCTTCGTTTCAACCTCGACTGCTCTATGCTACCATATCCGGCATGTTCGCTCTAACCCGGCCCTGTGTTATTTGCTCGACATCTTGTGCCGAACACAGTCACACCTCTGCCAGATGGAGACGATGCCAGATTATCTGGTTCTCACTCTTCCAAGTCAAGAAATAACTCCATAGTGTCGTCCGGAAATACTCCCGTGCCACGAGGGTCTAACGACCCTCGTAGTCGGAGGTGTGTTCATCTCTCTTCAGCGCCACTGGCAAGAATCTAAAGCTTCATTACAGTGTTCTGGAAGACGCGAAGAAGAAAAAGAAGAAGCGGAAACGAGAGGACGATAGTGACGCCGATCAAGGTGCGTTATTATGGCTCAAACATAAACATAAGCTGACCTGGACCAACAGATGCGCGTCCTCGGAAAACGACTCCTCCCAGTAATCATACGCCAACCTTTATCCCGCCTCCACCCAAATCCTCAAAACCGTCAGCACCTACCCCTCAGCCCCATTCAAAGGTATGTCGATCTTACACATCCTGAGCTTTCCTCTCTGATACACGAACAGCCCCTCGTCGGTCCCGACTTCTCTGTTCCGGCCTTCCAATCCCTTCTGCAACCTCGTCCTCCTACCCCACCACCTCCAATACCGGGCCCAAGCAAACCGTCTGAAGTAACGGAGGACTTCAGTAAAGCCAAACAACCTTCTCAAACTCTCGTTACCACCTTCTACTCTAGTATCGAGCCCTGGATAAGACCCATTCGCGAAGAAGATGTCGGCTTCCTCGAATACACAGGCGATGAAATCGAACCATTTATCATGCCCAAGCTTGGACGACATTATCTGGAAGTATGGGAAGACCAAGATACGGGATTGCTACCACCTGTGGTCCTCAATCATCCGGAAGCACCTGCATCACAGTTTATACCGCCAGAACCGAAATGGGATCCTTCAACGCTCGCAGATATAGATTTGGTAGCGGAGGAGAAGGGCCATGGGCCATTGACGGAAAGAGTACAAGGCCGCGGAGGACGCGATGGAAGGTCGACCTGGAGGAAGTGGAGCTGCTGCTGCTCGCAAGGAGAGGTTGAATGTGACGGACTTGGAGGCTCGAATACGAGATAACCTGAGATTTCATGGGCTTCTGGATATTCCCGTGAGACTGTTCCATCTGATTTTTTGACATTTGTGAGCCCTTACACATCTTCCTTCTTCTAGCCTGATTTCACTGAGAAGATGGACGACCCAATTGCCACTGCATTGCGTCATGCACAAACGGAACTACGACAAGTCGTCGCGATGAACAAAGCACGTAAAACACGACTAATTTCAGTCGCGCAGGACCGATTGGGTTACCAGGAATACCTCGAACTTCGTGACTCGATAGACAAAAACATCACCGCCCTGTTCTCCAAGCTCCAAAAAAAAGACATCTCGAAACCGAGCAAGAAAAAGAAGAAAATTGATGGGTCCGAATCTGGGAACGGGAACGGTGGTGCAAATGGTGTTGGGAACGGAAATGGAGGAATGATGAGCAATCTTGCGCCTTCACCCGCTGCAATTGGGTTCAACCAGAACGAGGACCAAAATTTACTCGTCAATGACCAGCTGAAACACCTGGTTGAGACTCGGAGACAATGGGTAGATACCGTCGGAACGGTTTTCGAGCAGAAAGAACGAGAAAACTCGGGGAGGATATGGGGTCTTCCTAAGGAGAGTATATATCAGGGCATTGAAGAGGAAGCGCAACGGTTACTTGTTGATCCTGGACCTCTATATGTGGTGAAGGACGAGGATATTATGAGGAATGGCATCGCTCACGGAGGTGTTGTACCAGGGAAGGCGAAAGTGAAGGGGAAAGAGCGAGCGGGGACACATAGCCTCGGAGGAGATGAGATGGACTTGACATGAGGGTCTGGCCGGTGGTAGGGCGTGAAGGTGTGGCGGTCTTAATCGTCCCTCATACTGTTTGTTCCCTTTCTTCGGATTCTCTTTCGGGTGATTTCCCCCCTTTTTTCTCTACCTTATTTCTCCACCACATCCTCCCTTTCGCCTTTCGAAGACACTTCCCCTGTCTTTGTTGTCGTTGTTGCCTCCTAACGTTATTCTTCTTTGTGTGCATAATTGCTATGTCGTGCATCAATTCCTTACGCTGTCTTGCTTAATTGTATCTCTTCCATTGTTGAACTAAACATCAATGCATACCTCCCACATCCGTCTTCTGGAAATTCCGAAACGTCTAAATACCCATTGAGAGACCGTGTAATTCTGTGCTGGTATCGAGATATGTAAAACAGAAGACTCAAATCTATCGGGATGTCGTCTTGGCCTTTTTCGACTTTTTCGCCGATCCAGCAGTCTCATCCTGATCCTCGCCTTTACGCTTTTTACCCTTCTTCTTCTCCTTTTCAACCTTCTGTTCTGTCTGAGCTTCCTCCATCACCTCGTCTACCTCAACCTGAACATCCTCTTTCGCTTTCTCAGCTTTCTCAGCTTTCTCCTTTTTCTTTTTACTCTTCTTCGTCTCCTTCTCGCCCGCTTCTGGGACATTACTATCCACCTCCATCATAGGTGCGTCCTGTTGTTGTGCGACTGCCTGAGAAATGTAGTTTGGATCGACGAGAGATCCGTAAGGCATGAATCGGTGTTTGAGTAGCTCAGGAGGATATTTATGTCGTGGAGGGTTCTTGTATGTTGTGAGATCTGTTGAAGCGTTTTCGGTCGTGGAGGGTTCAGGTGGTTGGGCAGACACGATTAGGTGTCTTGCTATAGGTTTTGACACTATGAATTAGGTGAATCAGAGAAAAATTAGCGAGACAGTGGAGAAGGATAAACGCACCAGGATACAGTTTGCCTTTCTTACTTTTCCTCGGCAACAGACACGAGAGCGACTTGATTTCTTCTCCGCCTACGATGTGAGGGTGAGACGCTTCCACCGCGTTGTCGTTCGCATCCTCGTCGCCCAACGACCATACGTCATACGAGATGTGCTTTCGTTTAAATGTGCCTATCCGGCTAGTCTTTTGCTTTCCTTTCTTCGATGATGATAGTTCAGATAGATCAAGAGATAGTCCCTCAAGATGCTTTGGTTTAACCTAGTAAAAAGGAAAGACCAACCAAACCGGCCTGTGTCAGCTCGAAATTTCCAAGCTCGAATCGAGGAGCAAGAAAAGCGGAAAAAACGTACATTATCAGGAACTCTCATCACCCATACTTCAACATCATCATCCTCTTTCACAGCGTCCCAGTCGAATTCCCCGTTATCCTCAACGGTGGTGATTGGCTTTGCTCCTGGAGGTGGCTGGTACGCCCAGTTCAAGTCGACGCCTTCGTTTTTGCCTGAATCGGTTGAAGGTTCGATTGGTGTAGTCCTGGACTTTTTGGATTTGCCTTTTTTGTGTTTGGTAGATGTTGAGGTCGAGGCGGTGGTGGACATGGGCTTCGCTGTCTGAAAGCGAGGTTTATGGGACTTGAGCACATAGCCTTTAGAATTAGATATGGAGATAGTTTCTGGAGGGTGATAACCCTCGATACTAACAAGGTCAAATTAAGGCTCTATCGACTCTCCTCTGAATCGGAGAGGCCCTTCCGAGTTCCAACTTCCAAGTTTCAACAAGTTTCGAGTTTCGTCAAGGCTTCCTCACGCGTGAGCTGCATTAACACTTCACAACTGGCGAGACGGAAAATCCTCGGTCTCCCCTTGTTCTGACGATGATTTAAGTATATCCTGTACGTACTTCAAGCAACTGCTAGAAAAGTCTTCTTCTGGCTCTTCCTCGTTTTCCTGACAACTGCTCGACTCGTCGAACAACAGATCTCGCAATCAACTGTCTATGTAAGTATGAGTTTGCTGCTCAGAATCCCTCAGTGATCGTAACGGTGTTCTGCTCCCACGAAGAGCGTTTGGCTGTCTTTTGGGGGTGGTTATGGGCGTCTGTAATTCTTGCTCTCAGAATATCATCTCTTCCCTATGCCTTTCCTCGAAACGTTTCGCAGCCTCATAAAGCGTGGAAACAAGAAAGTTGTCGAGGACTTTCCTCAGGTTACGAATGATACAGCCCGCCGCGGCCTATCGGACCTGGTCGAAACGTCAACAAACACTTCAACGAAGGCTAACGTTGACCCGCCGAATCTGGGCTCATCGTCTGCTGTGAAGTCGGTGATAGCGAAGGTTTTGATTATGTTCTCCGACACCGATGATTGAGGGCCTTATATGGCAGAGAGGCTTATTCTTTCAGCCTACCTATCGGTCCACCTGGATCTCCATGGCATAGTGGCAGAGTAGTCGCCCCATTACGCCGTACTTCGAGCGTAGGTGGTGGTCCTTTTGTAGGTGTTTGGCCCGAGTAAATCGGGCGGCCGTTCAGGCTGAAACTCCTGACGGCGACACAAATTCTTTGGTTTTCTTAAAACATGAGGATGGTACCCCCAGGTATCCGTGAGCAGAGCGGGGAATTGCAATTTCGGGTGGAGCTCTGTAGGAATGGCAGAGGTTGTGGGCGGAGGGGAGGAAGTTGAATTATGATGAGAATGTATGTATATATACAAGGCCATCTGTATGCGCGACGGGTTTTCCATGTGGCGTAATGACGTCCTTGAATACCCATCTTGAATGGCGGACATAAGATCGTCAGAAACAGACAAGTAACGACTCGCTTATATGTTCTTTCTCACCCGAACTAACTTGTGAGTCAGCAAAATACTGACGATTCTAGCACAGTACTCACTTCACTGAAGTTGTACCTCCAACCAGTCATTGACCCACATATAACGTGAGAACAGCACATAAAGCCAGCGGAACCACACCAGCTGACTATGATGCATTCTCATGGCTTTCAGGGCGCGCAGGTATTCTGAGATCCCTGATACGAATATAGGTGCTCTTGAGACACTTGACGGGATGCCCTCCTTAGCAAACGTTTGCGGGATCCTATCTGAAGCGGGGTTGCCCAATCCAGAGATCGTGTACAGTCGGTCAAACGACTGAGCAAGGACGAGATCGAGCTTGGCGACGAGAGGTGCAACGATGGATGTGTATTTAGCAAATGTCGGAACGGTCGTGAGGGTGTAGAGTCGGGGGATGGGTTCGTCGAGGGCGTAGAGGGTCTGGATAAGGTGTGCAACACCATAGGGAAGGGATATGTGATTCGGATGCGATGAGACGCCAGCATAGTCAAACGTTAGAATCTACCATGTATTAGACTCGCCCGAGTATAAGGTGTATAATGTAGCTTACAGTATTGATACTATTAGATATCACATATGGCCGGATTGTTTGACTGATAGTTCGAGGATCCCAGGAGGCAGTAATGTTGTCCTGGAGCTCACTGTTCTCGTGATTAGGCCTGGTTGAATAAGATGATCATGACAAAAGCAACTCACGGGTGGTCGACGATCCAACGGCGGTTAGCTGGAACGCCCAGTGCCTCGTAACTCTTATGATATTCGTGCGAGCGGATAGCACCGAGGCCGTCCGCGTTGCCTGTCGATAAACTCAGCGAGTATATTTCAGTGTTTGCCTTGTCGAGGGCGAGGATAGTGGGGCCAAAGAAAAGGCATTCATCGTCTGGATGAGCGGTCAGGATAAGGACACGATTTTGAATGGATGTTTCCTTGAAATTTCCGGAATGCAGCGGAGAGTAGAGGAGAACTGTGAGGAGAGAGAGGACGATGATGGTGAATGTTGGGCGCAACATTGTCTTGCGTGATTTGTTTGCCATCGCCGTCTTCAGCATTTGCAACTTTGCATCTGGGTTTGTTGGCTTAACCAAATCCACGACCATAATTCATGGCCATACTGAATGCTCTGAATTCTACAGGGGCCCACATTAAACCCTATACACTCGACACTCACCTGTGAACTCGAGCAGGAATTGTGGCAATCGACAAAATTCAGGATGAAAGAAGGTAATGAGTACGCGATGGCCTGGGTCTTATGTTCAGTATTATCATTGCTCATTGCTCCGGCGTCAAATTACGACTAGGGATGTGTGCAAAGTTCGCAGCTTTGAACTTGGGCTCGATCGATTCTGGTCAGTGCAGTGGACTCGAGGTCTTCGGGGTCTTCGGGTCTTGGCGCGTTCGTCACGATCACGGGTATCCGTGACATGACTCCTTTTAGCCGTTGTGTGGCGTCACTTTCAGCTGGACGATGAAGATATGGACAATAGAGATATGGACAATAGCTCGGTTCCCTGAAGACTCGGATAAGAGTACTCATGTCTAATCATTCTGCCGTATAGCCTTTCTTTCCCATCCGGACCGAAAGCCTTCATCAACAGTTGTGAGGACCTTTCAACTTATTATTGCTATCCCTCTGGAAAATCCTAGCTCAGCACTCACACTACACGTCACCCAATCGGTAATTAACACGGCAGATAATTTCGTGCTATACTATGAGACACTATTCTGGTGCATTTGGAACGTCACCTCAATCCCCAATTGTCAGCAAATTCCCCGTCGTGCCCATGAATTTCCAACTCAGGAGGCAGATAGAAGCATAGGGCGTATGGATAATCGTCTAGCCCTGACCAATTACATGTACCGTAGTACGCA
>KQ962847.1:26887-48693 GCA_001563735.1 Leucoagaricus sp. SymC.cos
CCCTTTTTTGCGCCTTCTGGTGACATGAGGGCCTCGCGGAGTTTGATATTCAGGCTCCAAGAGCCCGAGATGTGTCAGCTGCCTTATTGCACAAGCGCTCGAGAAGACCATAAAAGCCCCGCCGTTCAGCCGGACACCCCAGGCTTTCTTTTCTTTTGACCACCACTACTACTCGGTATGCCCTGCTCGCCTTCTTCTCCCCTATTTTATTGATGCTGATTCTTTTCTCTCAGCATGTACTCTCATACCTGAAGTGTCTCGCCAGCCATCAGGTGCATCGCATTGACCTGATTGATTGCTCAAACTTGGTGGCGGTGAGAACTCTTCACGCCCGTCCAACCCGTCGTCACTTCAGTCGTTCTCGCATGAAGTTGCAGAGGAATCCTGGTGACGTGGGTACACCTGTACTCGTATCGGGTGCACGGTGGAGATGCCTTGTATTGCCATTTCAGTTGTTCTCGCATGAATTTGTAGAGGAATCCTGATGGCCGAGGCATCTGACGGGTCGACTGTTTCTATTTCTCGGGGAAGGCTCTGTAGGAACCTCGTGCTCCCTTGTCGTGAGAAAACTTGGTGGCGGTGAGAACTCTTCACGCCCGTCCAACCCGTCGGCATCTGACGGGTCGACTTTTTTCTATCCCTCGGGGAAGGCTCTATAGGAACCTCGTGCTCCCTTGTCGTGGGCCCCGGGCTTGTAGGCTGAACACCAGCTGACCAAAGCACGTTAATGCCGAAGCTGGCGATGTCACTCCAACTGGTGTGTTACTTTATAATGGATTTACCAAGCAATGCTGATCATTTCGAATCATGATTATACAGGCATTGCCTTTTCTTATCTCTTGTTTCAATTGGTAGACTGGTGTGTTACTTTATAATGGATTTACCAAACAATGCTGATCATTTCAAATCATGATTATACAGGCATTGCCTTTTCTTATCTCTTGTTTCAATTGGTATGCAATTTCATTCTGCACTTCAAGTCTAATGCTCATGCAATATCACAGATTCTATCATCACATTATCATCATCGCGGTCGTTGTCATACCAATCATTCTTTTTATCAGCTCCTTGAGGCACCCTGGTGACACGACTCGCAGCCGTCCATTGTTCCAAGTGTTGTTTTGTATGCGGAAATTAGTGAAATCCCTGGCAACGGTGACAATATGTTTCCTTTTCATTCCCTTCACTCCAGTTGTTCTCGCGCTATCCATTTCGGCGAGGAATCCTGGTGAAGGGGATGTAGCACTATCACTCCAGTTGTTCTTGCGTCTCAGACCTCAGCAAGGAATCCTGGTGGTGGTGTCATTGTGTTTTTCAACTTTTTTTTCAACTTTCTTTTTGGGCCATTTCAGTTGTTCTTGCATTGATTTGTAGAGGAATCCTGGTGGCTGTGGCGTCTGTCAGACGTCTTCTTATTTTTCCTGGGAAAGGTTTTGTTGGAACCTCGTGCTCCCTTGTCGTGGGTCCCGGGCTTGTAGGCTGAACACCAGCTGACCAAAGCACGTTAATCCTCCAAATGTATTTCGGTGGGTCTCATTTTTGCTGAAAATTGTATGCTAATCAGTCATTATATAGACCCACCACCACCGTTGTTGTGTCATTTTCATCTAGGTGATGTCACTCCAGTTGCTCTCTTGTGAATTTGTTGAGGAATCCTGGTGATGTGACTTTTCTGTTGTTCTTGCATGACCTCCGTGAGGGATCCTGGTGATGGCACTACTTTACGCACTTCGCATTTGGCAGGCTCCAATGGTCACTTCAGTCATTCTCGCATAAGCTTGTAGAGGAAGCCTGGTGACCAGGGCCAGTGTCGTCATTCTTCTCTTTCTATTTTTGTATGTAATAGCTCGCCCTTTCTGCCACGTTATTTTGCAGGAACTCCCTGATTCACTATGATCATTGTTGGCTGAGAACAAGCTGGCGACGAATCGACGGGAACGTTAAGGCTTGAGCTTGAGCTCTACTCGTCCTTTCACACCCATGTGCTACAGTCATTCTCCGATTTTGAGGATCCCAACGGCACGCTCAGATATGGTTGGCAGGCGGACATGGAGAAGGCCCCTTTGATACTTCATGCACCCTTGACGTGGGCTCCAGGCTTAGATTGCCCTCCTGATGGATGATTGACCAATGTAGGTCAAAAACCTTGTTTTGAAGTATACTGTAATAGACCGCTTTTGTAACCGCCGCAATGGCAATCGGTGAAGATGGATTTTGGATCAACTTGCCTTCTCAATCTACTAGAAGTACATAACATGCACCACAGTCATAGCAACGGGTCAGCTCAGTCTTCAGAAGAATACTTCACGACTTTGCAATGAACTTCGATTAGATTTGCAAAGTCAAATGGACTACGGTACATTGTCTATGTCGGATCATACATGTATAAGACGCAAGGAACTGGCTGGACAAAAGGACGCTGAAGAGATACTAGGCATAAGTTATGATACTTCCTCCATGTCCTCATCATCATCATCTTCGTCATAATCCTCGTCCAGCTCCATTTTAACTCCAGACGAATCGCCCGGAGTACTGGCAGGTACGTTTTCGGCTTTGATCTGAGACGCAAGTTAACAAAAGAGCGGACGTGGAAAGGGAATATTTGACATACGTTTTCATCCTTGTAGTTCTCCTTCAGCTCCCACATACCATTATACTCGCCACTACGATGTAGGAAGGCGATCTCTGATAGCACTTCCTTGAGGTATGCCTCTGGCTGCTGTGTCTTGTCACGCAACGGCCGTAGACCCCAACGTGGCATATCACGGAAATGAGAGAAGAGCTGGTCGAGAAGTTGGTTTCTTGGAATACGAGCCATGCGTTCGAAACCTTTTTGGAGTTTTGGTTTCGCTTTCTACACGCGGCATCAGTCAGGGTAATAAGAATGTCAACAAGGATAAGGATGCGTACGACGAGATCGCTGAAGGCGCCACCATTGCCAATGCCGACACCGCTGCTAAGCCTATTGATCCCACCGCGACCACCAGACACATTGGCATCCTCAATCATTCTGATTTGCCTCTGCTTCGTGTTGTACTTCAGATGCCGTTCGCGCATCTGTTTCCGATATGTATCACTGAATGCCGGTCGTAGGCTGCATTCGTGTTTTATTCGACCCGTGAGGATTGTCGTCCGTGCTCTTGAGTTATATGGTACATTGGATCCGTGAACGGACAATGACGCATCCTTTGGCCGTTCGGCGACGACGATCTGGTTTTCGACAGCCTCATTCACCATATCAAGTTCGTAACAATCTGGTTCAGCGCTAGTAGTGGCGTAAGAGGTGGTAAAGTTGAATGCGGGTCGGTTGGGGAGTTGTGGGGGCGGTGAGTTGGTGCCATTCGAGTCCTGGCTGCTGCCTGGTTCTTTATTCGGAGGGAGGAAGAGAACAAATCGTGGCTTTGCACTAGGTGTTCCTGGAGGAGGCGTATAGACACGTATTGTAGCCAGGTGGACGTCTTCTGCATTCACGGTTGCCCATCGCTCCAGGAGGAATTTAGGTATCTGGAGAGTGCAATTAGATGAACAGGTTGTACGAGCATGCGATAGTGCATTATAGGGACCTTCACGAGCCATACGCGTCCGCTGCCTTGGTCTAGCATCAGGTGCTCATCTGGGTCGGGTTGAGAGTCATCGTCGTTGGCGGTTTCGGCGTCAAAAGGTTTCTTCTCGTCGTCAATAGGACCATCCATGTTTCAGGTCCTGATGCGAGCCCAAGCAGCAAGTGAGATATTGGAGATACCGAAGTATATGGCGTGCAGTGAGATAAAGCTGGGGGACAAGGAGAAATCAATTGTTCCAACTTGGTGCTGAACACGGCATATGATCATATGATGACACGTGTTTGGCTTAGATGTCTGTGTCAAATAACATCATTTGTCTGTGTCGCCCACAATGATTTCTATCAATCAGTCCTGTCACCTCTTCGCGTTTTGCTGCTTCCAGGTTAGAATTATGGCTAAAAAACCATATATTGCTCTCCATGACTCGAGGCGGTGCTAGATCCAAACAATGTTGATGTACCCCTGGCCGCTTGCTGTCGAAACTCTCCACAAACCAAGCCACTGATCTCGTTTGACCTGTACCAGAATACCATGGCACCGAAATGGAATAATCAGGTGGCTCAGAGTTTCAGGGTCTAGGGCTACTCACTCAAAATAATCACATTTGCGGAACAGGAGCCATATGCTCACAAAAACGCCGTTCACTAGTCTCGTGCGAAATAGCTATGTGTGTCAAAATTGCTGTTAAATGACTATTTGCGGTATTGTGACTCACAATTTCGTCTACCTAAATACACTGAGAGGACACGACAGCTCTACTCAGGACCACAATCGCCCTCCAATGAGCCCTGCAATCCACGAGTATCTCCCCGTCGAAATTTTCTCCGAAATACTTCTTGCTGTATGTTTTCTTGACGCCCACGACGTCGAACAAATGTCTTCTCGTGGACAATCGCTCAATGCCGTCAGGGTAGCGATCACGGTCTCGAGCGTTTGCAAACGCTGGCGGCAAGTCGTCACATCCATTCCGGCTTTCTGGTCAAATATCACATTCAGAAACTTCCAAAAGCCCAGTCCACGAGATACATTGGCCTGCATCACCGATATCCTTCGGCGATCCTCTGGACGCTTTAGCCAAGTCTCACTAGACTTCAGATCCCTCTTGAGCGCTCCATATGCTGATCGAGCCATTTCTGTTACGCTCGAAAAGCTCTTGTCCAGTGCCCTTGAAGGCCCCTCGTCGTCGTGGAGGATGCTCTCCATTACCGTGGCAACTTGCGAACACATGGAGCTTATCTCAGACTACTTCCTGCTTACAACCTCAGAGCCCGCTCGTGCTAAATTAGGCGCCATCACTACCCTCAAGCTAGTCTTGGCGCCTGATCGGACTCCGACTACATCTGCACGGTACTCTGGTTTCCCTTCCAGATTGCTCCCTTTTTTCGACACTTCCTATTTTAAGAATATGAACTGCTTATACTTGACCAACGTACGAGCAGTCGTCTTTCCTCCCAACCTCCGCCAAACATCTCAATTATCGAAAAGAATCCTTGAAGTATATCTTGAGGATTGGACAAGCCAGATTGAAGACACCGTCCTAATCCCAGGATCGCCGAACTCGACTGGAGGTTCTCATAATGTTACAAAAATGCCTCCATATCATTTAATTACGGACTCATCCACAAATTTCGTTAACATGTCGTTTTCCTTTGCCCTCGCTTTCACGGCGATCTTCCCCAACCAATCCATCGAATTCTTCACAACAACACTGCCGAATACTTCTCAAGAAGACAGTCGCCTTCTCCGAAGACTTGATCATCCTCCAAACCTTCCCACAATTCAAAGCTTAGCTCGGCTCTTCCTCAAGAACAGAGTTGATCGTCTCCGGCTCCTCGAGCTCAAGAACGTCACACCTCAAGCATGGCTTGCACTCCTCGCATTGCTAAAGCCATTACCTTCAAGCCTACTGTTACCACGAGACCCTTCCCCACCTCCAATGCCAACTTTGTCTTTGGAACATCTCGTGGTGCGCTTCGCGCCCCCACCCCCTCGCAACATTCGTGTTTCTCACAAACCCCAACACACACTCCCGGTCTCATCTCAACCAAACGATCCTGAAGATCCCGCGCCCGTTGCGCTTGATTGTGATTCTGAAGAAGAGATGTTGTTATGCAAGAAGATTCATATGAGGCTCGGATTTGATTTCGAGTTTCAATCGGAATTGGAGAAGGTAGAGGATAACGAGGATCTTGGATCGTTAATGATGCAATGTTTGGCAGTCTTGACAGAAGATATGTTGCCAGAGTTGAAGACGTTCGAGTGCTATGACTCGCAGAACCGCAACTGGAAGACGTTTATTGCCTGGCACTAGAGAATCTGATGGATCAGAGAAAGGTTAGATTGTTGTCGATGTTTATCTTTATTCTCCTTTCTGCGGACGTAAGTTATGCATTATCGTTATCTTCTTTATCCTTGAACATCGATTTCCGTCAAAGGCTGTACACAGAGCAACTGTTTTCTCTCCACTGCAGAGCACTATTTCTCCTTTTTTGTTTATTTGTTTTTGGTGGAGCTCAAGATTAATTTATACTATTTCAAAATCGAGTACATATGAATCTTCTAGGATCTAAATATAATACACTGGATTTACGCCTTTCCCTGAACACCATTGCAGTTCTCATAATGGGGAGGACAATCGTTTCGAACATGAAACTACGGGCTACTATTTGGATCCATCTTCGAATTGAACGTCGTGAGGAGGATGTGTGAAAACACGGCCTTCATCGCGGTCACTGAGGAGAATCTTCCCGGACTAATCAACGTGTCCGTCGATCCATTAGAAAGAGCTTTATTAGTCATACCCTAATATGACATTTTCAATGCTTAGGTTGAGCATTTCGTGCTGGATATCGTTCTCCCTGGTCTTCTGTTCGCTGTCACTGACTGAAGCTTCCGCTTTGGTAAACCTGAAGGGCTTGAAAACACGGCCTTGAATTTGTCCTATTCGCGTTTATTGTATACTGTTAACGACATATCGGTCATTATAGCTCTACATAGTTCGACGAGAGACCTACCTCATCTTGTCTGACTAAACCAGTGCGAAGACTGACATGCATTCCGGCAGGAACGAATATTCCATCGCAGAAAGTCCAGTCTTGGGCCATTTTCCGCGTAATCATCACTGGTGAGTCACTTCAATCATTCGAGAAGCTGATGTTTGGAAAGCTGGAAAGCGACCTACTGTCAGTGCATCCAAGACCGTTCGTCTGTCAAGAAACCGTCGATCTTGTTCTTCCGTAAAAAGCTGCTGTCCATCCATGTTTCTTCAAGTTCTTTAAGAACGGAGTCGGGATGGATCGCGAGATCGCACAGGGCGTGCATAAATGTCTGCCCCGGCAATTCAGCAAACACATTTGAATGATCATAGTTTCCCAGAAGTTATCATCGTGCTAGTCTGCAATCTAGCAAAATAAAGCACGAGAATACGCAATGTAAGGTCTTCAGCTGTTCGATGACATCCATGGGTCGCCGTTATCAAAAGCTAGGTTACTGCGTCGTTCTGGTGGAACAATCAGCAAGTCTTGGCGACGAATACCACAATAACCGCATGTATACGGTCTACGAGCGTGAATAGAGTTGTAAAGATCATTCCCTGGTTTAAGTGAAGAAAGTGACAGCAGAGAGAGGGTCAGGTGCAACTATGCCCATTGCGGGGACCGCTTAAGAGGGGGAGAGAGGGAGAGGGGGATTGGGAGCGATAGCCGGAAGCACCAACGAGGACGAATGATAGGAGTACGAAATCACGGTGGTCTGCGACTCAGCTGCCCGACCTCGGGAAAAAGCCTGAGAGTGACCCCACCAGGTAAGCAGTGGATCAAGACGGGTCAGCAAGAGCCCACGATAGAGGTACTTGCAACACGCCTAAAACATCCTGGTCTCCCTCATAAAAACTATTCATGCATCAGAGTTCCGCTTAATAGATACTTCTAGGATCAAGTATGGAGATCAAATTTCTCCCTAACGAAACATCGCAATTGAGTTGTAACACGTGGGCACAGATAAAGATCAAAACTAGGCTACTGCATTATGTAAGCTATGTCGTCAGAGAATGGGCAACGGGGTGTCGAGTATGAACGTACCATGACCATATCCAAATACGATGTGTTCAGCTCCTCTCAAAATTCAGCTCCTCTACAAATTCCAACGATTCATTCAATTGAGTGATCTTTCGCGTTGCAGAGCCAAAAGCCCTCGAATATGTTCGATTGAACGAAGGATACCTGTCCATAATCAGTGAATTGGACTTCAGTTCTCCCAGAAGAAAGAAGCCGGGGGCCATATTTCATCTTCGTTCATCGGATTGTCATTGTATAATCCACCCAAAGCCCTTTGTAACTCCATTCCCGTGCTGTGACCGGCGAAGAACCATGACGCAGGGCGTTAAGGAGAAAGAATAGCCAAATAGTCTTGCAAAAAGAGACTCGAGAGTGAACTTGGATCATCATACGAGGTCAGGCGGACTCTATGCCATGGATTGCCTGGCAGTGGCAAGTTGGTGGACCTAGTCCCGTGTCGTTGATCGCGGGTTTTGTGTTGCGTTTTGAATCGTTTCGATTGAATCTTCACCAATTTAGTTGAAGCATCAAGGCTTGAAGACCAAAGAGCGATGGGTCATGGCAGGGGCAGTGCCTTGAAGAAAATTCATGGTAGACAGAAGGTGTTGAACTCGTGGTGTAAAGGGTGAGGTGTTCAACTCGAAAATGAGAATATGAAATAGAATATTCGAATTTGGGTGAACGACTTTTTCGGGACAAGCCGACCCTTTCACCTCCTACCACACAACCCTACTTAGGCTGCAGGCTATACACAGCACAATTCATCACATCGCTCGGATCTCCCCTGTCTTCCAAGGCGATATAAACCTCCACGCCCAATATCCAGGAGAAATGACCTTGTAAAGGTTGAAGAGGGTGTTCGCTACCCGTATGATCCTCTTATCCGAACCGCGCCTTGACAGAATCGCCAACCGGGTCGTTCAAGACGTGCAAAAATCCAGACGAATCACGGGAGATGATTCACAAGTTTTGGTGACCCGTGTCCCCGGAAGTGGTAGAGTTGAATTTACTGGATGTTTCATGGAGTGAACGGTGCAGAAGTCAGTCATAATAGTGCGTGTTCTCCTTTCACATACCTCTTCGCTTTCTGAGATTTGGCGCGACTTTGCTAGAGTCAGAAATCCCGGCATTCACGGCTCTTCAAACTGACTCCGAAACAACCGTCGGTTTTCATCCCTTCAACGTTTTGGTCGCGTAGTCTGAGGCAGCCGACTTTGATCAATCACCGTTCACCGACGCGTATTCATTCAAAGGCCAATCCGCATGGCCGCTCAATGTTCAGTCATCCGTTCTTGATGCACCTTCAAAATTCAAGTGTCGGTGTCGACAGATACTTCTGAAGGACAGGCACCATGGTCAACTGTCACCCTTTCCATTTACACCGAACATCCCGTGGAACGAGATCCCCAGTTCGAGGTATCCTTGTGTTTGAAACCCTTCAACTTTTCAGACGTTTTGAAGTTTCCGTTGGAGCTCAATTCGTCTTTGAAGGTGTAGCTTGCAGCTTGCATTGAGGAGCATCTGGTCAATCTTAGATCAAGAACGCTGGACAGAAGATTCAAATGGCAGTTCGCAGTTCAGTTTCCTAGACATCTCTTGCTGGTTATCTTCTCTTCTGGACCCGGTGACTGCTCTTGTTGCTCAGTGCTGGTAGACCCGGGATTGTTTTCGCATCCTCACTGCGGACCTGTTTGGCGTTTGTGTCGAACCCCATCTGCTTGCGGTAGACCTTCTCTGAATCTTGAAGCAATCTGTGGCACCCTTTGTCTCGTCGCTATATCAGACAGTCAGTAAGTTCATTGCAAGTGGTATGACGAAAAGCTGTTTCCGACTCACATCACTAGTCCCCCTTATGTCCGAAGTGACATTGTCATAAGCGCCCTGTCACAAGATACGCCGATGTTGCGAAGTTGGCATTCTGACTCGGCCGAGGGGCGCACAATGCGTGAGAGTCGTTGCACAGGAGGTTTTCACATGCGCAAAGGAGGGAACGGCGAGCCTCCAGTGGTGTGACTTGAGCAACGGGGGACGAGATGCCAACATACTCCAGACCTACGGCTGCCAGACCTCCTCCAACGATTTCAAGAAACACATTCCGCTCCAGGTTCAAGCCACACCATCTACTACAGCTCAGCACCGTTCCGCCAGAGGTTTCCGAGAACCCGCGCCTTCGTGTATCCCCCCCACTTCGAGGATGGAATAGCCTTAAGTGAAGGCGGCTGCTCAGAGGATTTCGTCGCCACATTACCCCGTTCGGGGCAGTTCCCAGTTGTGAGATGTTGTCAGATTCTGCGTAAAGAGGAGACTATTCTAGTTAACAGCCGGAGGAAGAGCGCCAGCGAGTCATCCTGCGGAGTCAATTGAGGGTTGGGAGTCGAGACACGTTCTTGCCTTGATCACGTTAACTAGGCAAAGATGAGCCTACGGTCTTACGCGTTCGTCCTTTCTGTCGCGAACCGCAGGGACAAGCTCCCAGGCGGATGGCAAGCTCCCCGCCGAGACCTGCTCGCGCTGCTCGAGTTTTTGAGGGATAACGGTGGTTAACGGCGACTGTAATTGGATAAAGGGGAGATCTTCTGAGCGACGGTGACTAGAAATTGGGAGGTGTATGTCGAACGGACTCGTGGACGGAGTGGATTATAGAGGCCCTGAGAGGCCTATGAGCCATCATGCCGTTTACGCCATCATCTACTATTTTCAACGAAATTCCACGGTCAATTGCCTTAAATCTGCTGCCTTCCTTGATCCTCATACCATCTATAGTGCCCACCAGTCGTGAATCGCGTGTCATGGGTCTCTCCAAGGATGAGCGAAGTTGACTCTACCAACTTCCTTCCCGCCGTGGATGCTAAGAACAGACCCAAACGAGTGTCTCCAGTGTTGCGCCTCTCAATATGGCATTCATGCCGCCCTTTCTACCTCAGACTCCACTCCGGGTTCATGGTGTACAGAAAGTCATGCACGGTCGTTGAAGGTTTACAGTCGTTCACCGTTCTGGACGCGTTCTACCCGCTTGCCTCGACATTTTACATCCATATACTCCTCATCGTGTGCTACAAGTACGAGACAAGGCCTGTAACAGATGTCTGCCGATGCTTTGGAGTCCTCGCTGAAACTGGGAGACGTCTCAGTCTAAGAATGGGATGATACCCGAGCGTAGGAAATTCGACGGAGCGCGCACTCGGGTGTGATTAAAAGAGGATAGTGCCCTTTCTACGCACCGGCTTCTTAATTGGCTATCTTTGAAATTCCACCTTCCAACCTTCTCTTTGGTTCCTTAACTTCCCTCCACCTCACACTTTGACTCTCTTTCTCTTTTCTTCTTTCCTTCTTTTCACGCTTTATCTCTCTCTTTCCTACCTCTCTCTCAAGTTCATCCCACTCATAAATTACATCATTCGCTATGTCCTTTCATCAACCTGATACCGCAGCCGAATATCAGTTTTCTCAAGTCGAACATCCCCTTTCTCAGATTTTCAGTATGACCTTTCAGGCGCAGCGATACGTTCCGCGGCCTCGTCCTCCTCTTCCCGTTGCGTGTGTCAGCCTTCCCTCTCGCCAACGAACAATTGATGTGCCTCCCACCGAAGCTCTCGCAACGGTTGGTTTTTCGCGTACTGGTACATTGGTAAGCATTCGCTTTTCTTCTCATGGCTATCGATGTTGATCGAGCCTGGCTAGCTGCCGTTGAGAACTGTACATGACCATGGCCTTTTGACGTATGATGGTCAAGGCAGCTGGATTCATCAAGTAAGAAAAAAAAATTCTGCAACACATCTCAGGTTAATGATTATGCGACACGGTTTTTCAGTTCCATCTTTTCCATAAACAATTAACCAGATTTACCGCGTCCATAAAGAAGGCAGCTGTCAGCTGTTTCGCGGCCTTATGCATGATAACTCGCAAGATTTTCAGGTCGTTGTGGAGGTCCAGCCTGGTATGCCTGTCCTTTCCTAATGATTCCTATATGTTTCTTCTGACTTGTTCGAGTATGCACAAACTACAGTCGCTCCAGAGAACAGCTACAAATGCTACGAACCCCTCCTTGATTTTGCCGTGTTGACCACCCGAGTTGCTTTCACGGAACCAGTTTAAGCCGTAGGATGGATGCTCAATAGATCCGTCTCCCAAGTCTAATGATTCTTATTTTGCTGTACATAATCCCTCGCCGGTATTGATTTCATTCTCTGGGCTACCAAGTAGCGCTATTCGAACCTTTCATGCTTGAATATCTATTACAAGCACTATTTACTTCATAATGACCTCGCAGAATGACTATTTATCAGTCATTCGATGCTGAGGGACAAGCAACAACAAACGTGACCGTAAAGGGAAAATCAGGATCGCTTGGACTCAAATCCTCAGACAGCTTGTCTCTGTTTGAATTTTTTTTTTTGGATTAGGAATAATTGCAGCCTCAAATCAGATGTTAGGTTGACGCTCTAGGGACCCGTTGGCGAGTTGGACGTCGTATTCCAACAGGATGTGAGCAAACATGGCTTTGACCTCGTTGACAGCGAGGAACCGGCCCAGCTAAACTGCAAATCATGAGTACTCTAATGAAAGTCCATCAAGTGTAGATGCCACACTCACCATGCATAACGACTATGGCCAAAGATGATTTGATCAAAGTCCAAGGAAACCTTTTGGTATTTAGTGCTATCCAACTCTCCATCTCCCTCCCACATTTCAGCAAATCTGAATCCTTTGAATGATTGCACGTCGGGGAGCAAAGTTTGGAGGAAATTAATTGATATTGAATAGATCTCGAAGATAAGAACGATGAAACGAACCTCATCCTTACTATGCATCGCATCAGCTGCAACCGTGATGAAGCTGTCGACAGGAAGATGTGTTCCGTCTGAAAGTGTCCAGTCCTTCAGAGTTTTGCGGACCATGCTTACTACATTGTTGTTAGTTAAATGCATAGAATACGAAGCTCCAGGCTCAGCGCTTACTGGCACCAATGCTATTAAGCCTCTGGTATTCTTTCAGGAAACTATCGATCTTGCGCATTTTCTGCATAGCCGCCTTAGTCCATCCATGGCCTTGGCTTCTTCATGCATTTCCTTCACATACTCTGGGTGAGTAGCCAAATCATACAAAGCATGAGTCATGGTCTGTGTGCATCTGTCAATCAGTATTAGATTCGATGTGAAGCTATGAGATGTCTACCATTGAGCTAGTATGGATTGCTGCAAAATCAATTGCGAGGATATACAGGGAAATATCGTGAACGTCGAAATGATGTTCATGTGTGGATGTTTCCATCGGCCAGAAGATGAGATCGTTCTCAGGCTGCTGCTTCGGTTGGTCGGAGGGGATCTACATTCACGTTCGATTCACTGACGGGCACTTCGCTCTCCTCAGAGTGTAGTTGTTTTACCTGGGCTCTCCTGGCTTCTAGAGTAGACAGAAGATAGTAGAGGGCTCTCGCAGCGCTTTTATTGGTAGTTGTTAAGTATCTGGACACAAGTCTGTCTGGCTTGCGTCAGCTTGATGTAGACAGTAAAACAGCACAACCTACAATCGGAAAACCCCCGGGAAGCAATTGGTGATGCGACTACTGACAACAAGGTCAATCAGGAACGTTTATTTGAGCGAACGATAGCCTGGTTCACGATGTGAGAGAAAGCTCAGTCTACAGATCGTGGGGGCAATATGAAATGCACAAAAAGGGGGACCAACAAAATATCGATTGCTTGTACGACAAATGATGTGCATAAAGATGTCATACACCAAAACTGGGCTCCAGTCTGTGCAACAAACAAATCAGAAAGTGTTGCTGTGCCACCCTAATAATGCATACCCTTGGTGGGAGCTATATAATCTTTGAAAGACTCTACGATTTCGTCTCTGATATCATCAAACCTTGAGATAAGATTACGCGTTATTGGGGAACGGACTGTTGTAATGTGAAATGGTTCATCCAGAAATTGTTGTCCGAATGTATATTTTGGGTGGAGTGTCCGTTATGTCAGTGTTTCAAGCAAAAGTTGACAGGATAAATAGATACCTCTTCATTGGCTGCTGTGAAAGAGAGAACGTCGCCTGCAGCTTTACGGATGCCGTCAACATGCTGTTTCCCGCTGAGTATGACAATCCATCTTGACGATGTTGCGGCTTCGAATGCCCGTCCCGGGTACTGCGAATTGAGGCAGTTAGTCCAAGTCAGTGTCCAGAAAGCTCAACTCACGCGGTCATAGCCCTCCCGGATTAAGTCCCCAGCATTCCGGATCAACTTTATTGCGGTGACGTAAGAAGTGGGGACACTCAAATAACCTACAGTCGGTATTGCGTTTAACTGATAAGGGCGCAATGAGCCATTTAGACACAGAGTTTGACCGGGTGAATGAAATTCACTGGCGACCGTTTGGCCTCAATGTACTTTAGGCCAGCGTAAATAATAAGTAGACCAGAAAGGCGCACCAGGAGGGAAGAATCAAATCCCAGATCGTATGCTGAAGTGCCCATTAGAATCTACCCAGAGGTTGCGGCAACTTGGGTTATAGATTCGACATCTTCGAAAAATATAACTCGCAAGACGAGCCGAATGGCAAAGCTTGGGGAGTCATTTGTTAGATACGAGAAGCGAATCTTCGTTGGCTATATTTGTTAAATGTTATACTGTCAGCTGAATCTCGCGTCCAGCGGAAACTCGATCTCACGGTTCGAGTTGAATGTCATCGCATTGATAGGGCCAGTGGACACAAGCTGGGTGACATTATAGCTGTAGCATTCGGGAGAAATCCAGATACTCGGAAATTCTGGCTTTTAAGCTTTCATCCTGAGCGAGGGCGCTCTTGAACACTAAGGTACAAACAAAAGCTGACGTATTGGATTGTCACACAACAGAATTCTCGTACCTTCGATAGAAGTCCCTAAGTAGCCCACACATGTGAGTGGAGAACGACGGGTGCTGAGAACATTACCTTAAACAGTCTATGTCTCCCACTTCACTTCAAGTCCTTTCATCGCAAAAGTATCCGTTCAACAAAGCATCTGGGCAACTCAAAGAAAACTGATTTGCGGGGTAGGACACCCAGAGGCTCGGCCAAGGAGCGCGACGCCAAGGGACACGAGGCTAGAATCCGATAGGCAGTGATAAATCAAGTGACGAAGAATATCACTCAGAGCACCGGATCTAGCCATTAACGGATACTTCAGTGCTCAAGTCGATAGTTCTAGTTGTTCTGTTAGAACAGAACTTATTTTCATCAAGGATTACCAGCCTCCTTCTCGTGTCATCCATTTGACATATCAGGCCTTCTGCACAGATGTGCCAGGGCAAACGATTTCTTCTAGGTGACCTCCTGTTCGTTATCTGCGCAAAAGCCTTTGACAGGAGGATATGACAAATTCCACGCCGAGAGGATGTATAAAGGATTTTGCGTATTTTAACATTGCCTTCTCGCGCGGCTTTAACGAAGACTTCCTGAATTGACTGTTGATTGGGGGATGCTGCGTTACGGACAACGTCTTCCTAAAGGCAACAACCACACAGTAATATGTAGAATGCCCCACTTCATGCAACCTTCTTCTTCCTAAACATCATCTTTGCCTTCTGATTCGGGATTATGCTGGCCTCGATAGCCAAGTTAGGCGGGCGTTCCTTTGAGCCGCTCTCCAGTTGCACGTCATAGTTCATAAGTATATGAGCGAACATGGCCTTGATTTCATTGACAGCAAGGAATCGGCCAGGGCTGGAAGAAGATATGCAGTAAGGTACAGTGACAAGAGCAAGGGCTCGGAAATTCAAAACTCACCAAGCATGTCGGCCATGACCGAAGACGATCTGATCAGTTTCAAGAGAGACCATCTGATGCCTAATGCTATCAAGCTCGCCATCTCCCTTGCGCATTTCTGCGAATCGGAAGCCGCGGAACTTATCCGCTTCCGGGAAGGATGCCTAGTCAAAGAAACTTCAGAACATACTCTTAAGGCTTGCAAACTGTGATACAAACCTCGTTCCTGTTCATTGCAGCAGCGGCAATCCCAACCAAAGTTCCAGCGGGAATTACGGTGCCATCAGACGTAGTCCAATCCTTCAGGGTTATGCGGGTCATGAGATCTGGCAAAGATGGTGAGGAACTGAAGAAGGGAAATATTGTGAGTAATTACAGGCCCCGGAAGGATTCAAACGTAACGCCTCCTTCATGAAGCTGTCGACCTTGCGCATCTTCGTCATGGCCACCTTACTCCAG
Source organism: Leucoagaricus sp. SymC.cos (assembly GCA_001563735.1). Classification (NCBI taxonomy): domain Eukaryota; kingdom Fungi; phylum Basidiomycota; class Agaricomycetes; order Agaricales; family Agaricaceae; genus Leucoagaricus; species Leucoagaricus sp. SymC.cos. Next base: position 42,710 of record KQ962847.1, read on the forward strand.
CCGTGCTCTTCGACTGCTTTGATGGCCTCCTCGCGCATTTCGTCTGCATACTCGGGGTGAATCGCCAAATCATATAAGACTTGTGTAAGCGACTTTTAGGACATAGTCAGCTCGGTATCATCCACATCAAGCCATACACGGTGGCAGACGGACCATTGTCGTAGTGTGTATAGCAGCAAAATTCATGAGTAGGATTCTCATGACTATATCCTCCTTGGAACGGTGGTAGTCATGCGTTGCGCTATCCAATAACCAAGTGATAACATCGTTCTGTTGTGGTGTTGAGCGGAGTCGAGAACCAAACCACAAGTGAACTCACGGGCAAGTCAGGATCGTCACGGCCGTATTGTTCAATTTTCGCAATCCTCTCTTCAATCATGGGTCCAAGGTATTTCATTGCCTGTGCTGTTCTTTTTGGGACTTTTGTCATGTACTTTCCAACAAACCTGGGTACTATGTTAATAACCCAGATGCGAGGTCCCCGCGTCGGCCACCTACGGTTTGAGAAACCCGGGGAAACAGTTGATGATCTTGGCACTAATAATGACATCGTAGGTGTACTGTTCCAAGAGGGAGCGAAACTCAGGTTCGCGGCCTAACCAGAGTTGAATACGCGTCTACATTCGGACGAAGGCCAGCACTCACATAGGGGGGCTCCGACGAAAAAGCGATTAATCGTACGACAGATGATGTGCATGATTGTCTCGTATACCGGGACAGTCAACCATTCTATAAAATTGTGAGTATCCTAATTAGTCAATGAATGAGAAACACGAACCTTCTGTCAGAGGCAAATACTCATTGAAGGACTCCGTGATCTCGTCTCTGATCTCACCGAATTTAGCAACAATGTTGCGAGTAACACCTGTGCGAATTGTAACTTCGTGGTGAGGGTGCATATCGACAGGCCCAAAGGTAAATTTGGTCTGGATCGTCTGAAAAAGTGGGGCCAGTTACCGCCAAGAAAATCAGGGAAAATCAGCTCACTTCACCAATGGCCTCCACAAGAGATAGAGTTTCGTCAGGGGCCCTACGAATGTCATTGATACTTTGTTTTCCGCTCAGTACGACTACCCATTTTGACATCGCCGCGATTTTAAATGGTTGATCAGGATACTTTCGGTTCAGATGAGCGACGGAATCAATGCATTGAGGTCTCATAAGAGTTTGGGCTCACACGAGTGTATCCCTCCTCCAAAAGCTCTAGCCCTTTGAATAGCCATTGAACTGCAGTAATGTAGGATGTCAAGACGCCTGAATATCCTATAGTGGGAATGGCATTCAACTGTAGAGATTATCAAGTTCCGCACATTTGAGGGGACATATGAAGGACGTACGGGCGACCTCTTTGCTTCAATATACTTCCAGACACCATAGGCTGCTCCAAGAATGCTGAAAATGCGAAGAGCGCTGGACGAAACGTCCATGTCCGCAAGAGGGAACAATGACATGGTGGTGATTTATGTTCAAAGGCGATGGTATCCAACAATTTCAAGCTTCAAGCCTGATAGAACGGGCCGAATTGACAAATCAAAAAGTGTCAGAAATTGGACAAGAACAAGCTCGTCCTATCTCAGGGTCATTTTCAGCAGCCGAAGCGTGGAACTGCGTGGAGCAAGAATCGAAGCCGGTATCAACATCTATCAACATTCAAAAGCAAATGAAAGAGACACACAATGACCTTGCTGACATCCCTTAGCCGAAGACCCCACCGGGACCCCGTCACAGTACAGCACCGCGTCTACCCTGCAAAGGCGGTAGTAAAGAGGCCCGTGATTTCAAGGGATATTGTACATGCATTGCTCGGTGCATCTTGAGAACAGTAATCACATTGGGCGTTTCGAGTACCTTCATTCATAAGATATGTAAACCATCGAAGAGGTTGGGTGAGTTAACGGATAGCTTGAGCTACGCATCATGATGTCGAGCGAGGCGGGTTGTGAGCCGTGACCTTTGTTGTCAGGCGACCAGGCGACAGATGGGGTAAGTTGCGGCTGTGCTGTGACTGAGAGTCAGTAACACTAGCCGTCGGCTTCCTCGGTCATTCAGTTGAAGTTAACTATTGGTCTTTTACTAACTTACATACAGACTTGATCATGCATCATGATGTCGTCGAGGGTTGTGAGCCGTGACCTTTGTTGTCAGGCGACCAGGCGATAGATGGGGTAAGTTGCGGCTGTGCTGTGACTGAGAGTCAGTAACACTAGCCGTCGGCTTCCTCGGTCATTCAGTTGAAGTTAACTATTGGTCTTTTACTAACTTACATACAGACTTGATCAATAATTTTGGCCTGTTTGGCAACCGCAATTCCATATCTGTATAACCGTCGGCTTCCTCGGTCATTCAGTTGAAGTTAACTATTAAACTATTGGTCTTTTACTAACTTACTGACTTGATCAATAATTTTGGCCTGTTTGGCAACCGCAATTCCATATCTGTTGATCTCCAGTTCCCTGCCAATTTGCAATCGAAACCATCAGGATTTAAGACAGTGGGAACGAAATTTGGCATGCAGCGTCGCAACAGGTTCAAAAGCGTAGATCATGATTCAGTCATGAATAAGTTGGTAAGTGAATCGACATCGATCAATAACCGTGTTTTGGGTCAGGACTCTGAGAGAACCTAGGAGTGGAGATAATTGTCACGGGAAACACAAGTATACTTCAATTTAGACCTTGGATCCATATCATCGCCGATTCGACAATGTGACTGGGGTACAAGTGACTGTGCCCGCCGCTCGCCAATCTCAGGCAGTCCTTTTCCTGAACATGACCTTGGCTTCTTGATTAGGGACGGCTGAAGTTTCAAAATACACGTTCGGAGGGCGTTCCATCGATCCTCCCTCGAGCTGAACATCATAGTTCAAAAGAATATACGTGAAGATGGTCTTCATCCCGTTAGCGGCGAAGAATCGGCCAGGACTGAGAGGGGAGGAGATGTCAACATTCTCGCACGTGCAATCACCAACCGGACGCCTACCATGCTCTTTTACCATGACCAAATATAATATGGTCGTTATTCAAGACAACCAAGTGGTGCTTGATGGAATCCAGCTCTCCGTCTCCGTCACGCATTTCAGCGAACCTGAAAGGTTTGAACGTCTCCGCGTCCTCAAAGAGAAGCTATGCCGAAATGGATTTTCAAATATGTCAGAATATACGAGGGTCAGAGAGTCGACAAACCTCGGATTTACACATCGCGTCTGAGGCGACTCCAAGAAAAGTGTTTGGTGGAAGAACAGTGCCATCGGATAGAGTCCACTCCTTGAGCGTCTTGCGAGACATGACAACTATTTAAATATCACATCTGTTAGCGATAGTAAAGGGTGACAAAAGATTACAGAAACTCACGGCTCGTACCACCATTCAATCTGTGAGATTCCTTCAAAAAACTATCAATCTTCCGCAGCTTCTGTAGGGCTATCTTGGTCCAACCGTGCTCCGCAATGACTGTTTCAGCCTCTTCGCGTAGCTCCTTCACGTACTCCGGGTGAACTGCAAGATCATAAATTCCCTGAGTAAAAGCCTGCAAAGCATGAGCCAGGTTTCTCTCATAGCCCGTTGGTCTTCTGAACATACCATGGTGCTTGTGTGGATAGCTGTGAAATTTACCACGAAGATGCGCATGACCAGATCACGAACAGCGAGGTGGTAATCATGCGTAGCTGTTTCCAGCAACCAAGTGATAAGATCGTTCTGAAGCAGCTTTTAAAGGTATTCAACTCTGCGAGTCTAGTTGCACATACCGGAAGATTATTGGGGTCATCTTTGTACTGAGTGAGTCTCTCTTGAACTACGGGAGCGAGAATGCGATATCCTTCCTCGAGCTTTCTTGCAACAGTCCTTAGACTTCTACCCACCACTCTGCCGTGCCGTGAATCGACCCGTTCTAAATATCAAGCGAAATACTCACGGTTTCAGGAAATTAGGGAAAATGTTGATAATCTTAGCGGTATTGGTCACGTCCATTGTTAACCGTTCCACGACAGATAAATAGCTCGTGTTGCGGCCTGGTAGCAGCATAAGTGATACTTGCTTAGCTATGATTGGACCAAAGCTTACAGAGAGGAACGCCAACAAGATATCTGTTCGTGCTACGACAAATAAACCGTAGGAAAGTCGAGTACGCCGGAACCCCGACCCAGTCTGAACGAAGCTGGTTAGTATCATACTCAAGTCCGACTAGCAATAACGCACCATCACTTTGAGGTATGTACTCATTGAATAGTTCGACAACCTCGTCTTTTAGTTCCTCGTACTTACAGACGAGGTTACGATTAATATGAGAACTAATGGCTGATATGTGGTGAGGGTGTGTGTCAAGGCCTGGTCCAAAGGTGTACTCTGCCTGAGTCGTCTAGCCGTGCATCAGTGCATCATGCAGGGAGGTGTTCCACTTGTACTCACCTCTTGAATAGCCAAGTCGAACGACAAAACATCGTCTGGGGCTTTGCGAACATCGTCGACAAGTTTCGGGCCATTGACGACTACGACCCATCTGGAAATACTAGCTACTTTGAAGATCCTACCAGGATACTGAGGAGGCAATATAATTAGGCTGCAAAAATCTACATGAAGATTAAACGTTTACCTTGTTGTATCCTTCCTGAATTAAGTCCTTGCCCCTGGTGCTCCACTGGAGAGCTGTGATGTACGATGTGAAAACACCAGAGTATCCAACAGTTGGAATCGCGCTCAACTAAAAGTACGAACCGGAGTCATTGACAAGGTGACATTGGAGAAGAATGGGATACGTGCCAGTGACCTTCGTGCCTTGATATATTGGACCACACCGGAAACAGTGGCAAAGACAAGTAAAATACGGATTATTGCTGAAGAGAATGTCAAGTCAGCGGCTACTTCGCCGCTGTTCGTCGTGAACAAAGCCATCATTCGAGTGGTAATGTTTGATGTTCAACGAGACGTGAGTCGACGAGAAGCTCAACGGAGAGAATCATTAAGAGGACAGCGAGGTACTAGACGCTCTGCATAAAGCCTCCTTTGGGGAAAGGTTCCGCGAAGAAAATGCACAAATTAGGCATAAATGATGGAGCAAGCAAGGCTTGGCTTAGCGTAGCCCCGTCCGAGGTCCGAAAGCTCTCGGTAAGTGGTCTTTAGTTTGGTCGTTCTCCGTAATGCTCGCGCTGAGTGTATGGGGATGTTCAAGTTGTAGTGGTGATGTAGTGGTGATGTAGTGGAGAGAAAGAAGACTAGCCAGTCAATTCCGAAGGAGTTTGCCCGTCACAGGTAAACCGCGACAAACAATCATACCGGAGTTCCTCAGTCTGGGCTCTAATCCTCTACAAGTAGCGATAGCTCCTTAAAGCAGAAAAAATGGAATCTGCGACGAAACATCAGCCAACTTCTCCATATTGCCTTGACAAGCTAAAGTCATCACGGAAAAAGTATGTGACGATTCTTAACCAAAAGAACAATGTGATATACCACGGCGTGTGTCTCGCCGTAAAATTGATGACCAAGATACGCAGGACAATGTCCCAGACAGAGAGGCGGTAATTATGGCTAGCGCTATCCAGGAGCCACTTGAAGACGTCGTTCTATCTCGGTGTAAGAACCTCTCAGTGAAAACGAACTGGGAACTCATCGAGATTTTGACCTGAATCTGCACTTTCTCGAATTCCTTGCTCGAAGATAGACACACTTTCAGATAGCCTTCTCGAAGGAGATCTCCATCCTGTGTCACTCATGTCATTGCAGCCAGGTAAGAAGAGAAGATGCCAGAATGGCCGAGTGTGGGGAGATCATTGAGCTACATAGGCAGGTTATCATTCTGGCCTAAGGAAAGGTAAAAAAAGCTCGCACTGGCGATCTCTTTGCTTTGATATAGAGTACAGAGAGCCGAACGACAGTTGCAACCGTGATGAGACAGACTAATACTGGTGGAAAGTCGCGATAGATGGCCAGAGTGATGTTCAAGCGTTGTCTGAAAGCCATATCTTAGGCAAAAGAACGAGAAGATAATGA